>ML807890.1:164614-203804 GCA_009831015.1 Picea engelmannii
CTCGAAAAAACTTCATTTAGGCCCTCAAAATGGCCCCGGAAGTGAAAACCTGCTAAAAATAGTAAATTGCCAAAATGGCCAGAAAACTGTTTTGAGCCATTTGGAAAAGGTGGGTGGCCCCCGATATCCACCTGGATCACCTACTTGGGTACATTTTCTCGTTATAGAGTGCATGATAAATGTAGCATCTCCTGGTAGACCTTTGCCTACACTAAAACAAAAAACCACAAAACCTAGGGTGGTTCTATCACCCTTCGTCCATATACATCAAAATCCAAATGGAAAATAATCTAGAAAATAAAATTTTAGAATTTTTTAAAATTTTATAAACTAAGCATGAAATCAATATGCAAGTAGAGAAAAATGAAATATGAAATGCATCTAAACTAATATGAGCAATCAATATGAAAATGCAAGGAAAGAAAGATGACCTACTTATTTACTTGGGGCTCGGGCCCAGAAGAAGTCATGTGACCTGAACATAAGGTAGGAGAAGAGATCCATCCACTGGTAATGTTAAGGTTTAAGCTATTATTAAGTTTCTTTTCATTTCACTAGATAATAATAGCATAGATAGGATCTCTGAGAAATACACAATCACAAGAGACCCATCATTTATCCTAGTAAAACCCTCATGGGGGAGAAAACCCAGCAAAAACTTCCTTAATATAGATAGCCAATACAATGCCAAGAGATAACTCAAACAAATACAAAAAGTCCTCTCCAAGAAGTGTGTGTCTCTCTCTCTCTCTTCTTCTTCTCCAACTGCAGCTCCAAAATTGTGCTCTGATGAACAGGTGAGTGTGTGTGTACAAATGTGGTGCAAGCCTCTCTTATTTATACAATCTGGCACGTGTGAACTGGGGTTTCTTTTCACTGGCAAGGCTGAATTCTCATTATGGGTGGTTATAACCACTTTAATATATTTTGGGTCCGAATTTTCATTTAGCCCATTACAATTAGGGTTTGACCAATCCGCAAAAGGGGATTTGGTCATTTACAATACCTGACATGATCAATCCACAAAAGGGGATTGATATAATGAATAATACATCAATAATAATTAGAATACTCTTTGCAGTTACAATATTTCAACACTCCCCCTCAACAAGAAGGGTATTCGACAACAGCATCAGGCGAGAGAGAGGGCATCATCATCAATGACATCTTGGAACACCGACTGACATATATATAAATCATTGGAATTTTTTCTCATCACCATCGTTCACAGCATGGAAATGGAGTAGCATCATCATCTTCTTTAGCACGAGGCTAAAGTAACATCATCATATTCTTTATCATGAGGCTAAAGTAACATCATCATCTGCCTTAGCACGAGGCTAAAGTAACATCATCATTTTCTTTAGCATGAGGCTAAAGTAACATCATCATTATCATCATCTTCAGCAAGAGGCTGAAGTGGCATCATCATCATCATCAGCAGCAAGAAGCTGAAGTGGCATCATCATCATCAACTTCATCAAGAAGCTGAGGTGGCATCATCATCATCAATAACAACACAAGGATGATACAACATCAAAAGCAACAATATCACAACACAAAGGCTAGAGAATCATCAACAACAACAACATCATAGCACGAAGGCTAGAGCATCATCAACATCAGCACTAGGCTGAGATTCTTTAGCACGAGGTTGGCATCACAACACAAAGTTGGAAACACATCATCACAACACGAGGCTAACACATCATCACAACACGAGGTTGGTATCACAACACGAAGTTGGCAACACATCATCACATCACAAGGATGGCACATCATCACAACACGAGGCTGGTATGTCATTAGCACAAGGTTGGCATCACAACACTTAAGCTGGCACATCATCACAACAATTAAGCTAGCACATCATCAACACAACAATTAAGATGGAGTCTCAACACAACAACTAAGCTGGAAAAAGCAATTAAGATGGAATCTCAACACAACAATTAAGCTGGAAGCACAACACAACAATTAAGTTGGAGTCTCAACACACCAATTTAACTGGAAACACAACACTAGGCTGACATCACCACACAAAAATTAAGCTGGAAGCACAACACTAGGCTAGCATCACCACAACACTACTCCCCCTATCGAGGGAGGTCCTTTCGGACTATACCAAGCTTATCTCGAAAGTTCTCAAACTTTGCACGAGATAGAGGTTTGGTCAACACATCAGCAACATGTTCATCTTTGCTAACATATTGGAGCTTTATGGATCCTCTCTGCACCATGTCACGGATGTAATGGTATCAAATCTCTATGTGTTTCGACTTGTCATGAAATACAGGATTCTCTGTCATTTTTATATAGCTCTGGTTATCACATAGGATCATGGTTGCTTCCATCTCTAAGTCAAATAGACCACTCAACAACTTACAAAGCCATATGGATTCACAACTGGCGGAACATGCAACAATGTATTCTACTTCTGTCATGCTTGGAGAAATGTTGAATTGCTTCCTACTCTGCCATGACATCATGGTTGACCTCAGACTGAAACAACATCCTGAAGTCTTCTTTCTATCAGAAATACTTCCATCTCAATCTGAATCGATGTAACCATTCAATCTGAAGTCATGATCTCCATCATAATTGAGATCACAATCTAATGTACCCTTAAGGTACCTCTTCATATGTTTTGCAACAATAATGTGAACACGTCTGGGTTCTACTGACTCAAGGAAAAACATATATCTAGCTTGGTATTCGTCAAATACATCACTGAACAAATAATCTATCTGTACAGAATAGCGTCAACCAATTCTGACGAGGTATCTACCAGGAACTTCAACTTCGTTTCCATGGGTGTTTACATGGATTTACATTTCAACATGTCAACCCTTTTCAATTTTAATTGCATACTTCCCTTAGTCGAGGAAGATCTTCTCTGTGCTCTGCCAAACTTCAAGACCTAAGAGATAATGCATTTAGGTCTTCCATCAAACTTTGTGGTGAGCTTCTTCTACAATTTGTGATGAGATTTTCTTTATATTGTCAAGAGTACATCACCTACATATAGTAGTGACATCCCTGGCTCATCATTCATAACCTTGAGATAAAGGTTAGAATCAACTTTACTCTTGGTAAATCCCAAGCTCGTCAGGAAGCTGTCAATTCTACCATATCAAGCTATAGGAGCTTTCTTCAACACGTACAAATCCTTCTTCAACTGGAAGACATGACTCTTTCTATCTTCAATATTCAAATCATTTTTTCTCATTATATTGTACCAATCTAGTATACTTGCTCAGTTGCAACTCAATCTGCACAATCATGTGCTAGCTCTATGTTCTTTCTACAGAGCACTATTTGTCTCACTGTCTGGGAGTATGTCCTCTACTCTCTCTGTAATTGTTCCTTCTGGAACTAGGACTCTGCACTTGCACCTTCTCTAAAGTTGAGAATTATTGTTCCATTCTCACTGTGACTGCTGAAGTCTGGGAGTAACTCCTCTACTCCATCATGGAAACAACTTCATCTGAAATTGAGAGTGGCTCAATAACTGATACTAAAGATATCTCTTCTTCTTTCATGGAGGTAAATCTATCTTTCATTGTAGTTATGTCTCCATGACCCAACTAATGTATTTCACCAGCTTCCACTCAATTTTAATTATGGGGATTTCTCCCCCTGCATCTCATACTATATGTGAATCATGGTTGTTCTAGTTGACTTCATAAATACTGGAACTATTTCTTCAATAAGTGTCTTGTCATAGTCTTCTCCCTTTTGCTGGGAGAATCGTCTGTACATACATCAGGATTTTTACATCTGCAACATGTTTGATCTGTATAGATCAATATTGGAAGTCAATACTGACTTCTCTTCTCATGGAAGAATCCATATCCTAGTCTTTCTGACTGGCTTCCTTCTTTGTCACTAAAACAAGGGAATCTTCCTAGGAGCTTTCATATCTCCTAGAAGTTTCTGAAGCTACAATCTAGTCTTCTCATGGCATCTGTCTCCCAGTCATGGAAGTTGACTCTTCATCTAATACTTTTTGAGATCAGGCTTACTCTTGATTTCTTCTGAGTCTACGAGGACTCCATCATCTCTTACAAGGCATAATTAGTGTTGAATACCAAGTCTAAATAAGCAAGACAAAGTTAGGCTTTCAATAAGTCCTGCTTCCCGTCAAGGTGGCTTCATTAACCTTTGAGCAATTCCACTATGAGTCTTGATCTAATGTTTGTTCATCTTTGGAGCCTTCTGCTCCTTGCAATCATTCTTCATATGAGATACTTTGAATCTCAAGAGATATCTTCGTATTCATCTTCTTTGGGACATGACTTTATATGATCGTGTACATAGTATGCTTCATGTCTCATATAATATGATTCCTTTAGAAACCTTCACTATAGCTTCCTCAGGGTTATCACCTGTGACTTGAAACAAGGTCAACAAAACAAGAATAATATCCTTTTGATAATAGTAAATAAAACAATAGCATGAATAATCATCACAATGGCTCCTTTAGAGCTATCACTTGTGGCCTGTCTGAAGCAAAGATCAAAAGTAAGAAATACAATACGAAATGAGGTCAACACTCTTATAGTGTTTTGATCAAACATTCCTCCATGGAAACCTGGAACTAACACAAGAGGTTTCTCCTAGAGGAGATGTTAGTTATATCAGGCAAATGATTACATTAAGCATTTATCTCAATATGCTACCAAGTACAATACTTTTCAAGGACTGTTATCTTGACTATAGTGTTTACTTGTAAAGGGGAAGTCATCAACTTGTCAAGTGCACCTTTGAATCTTATTAACTTAATTAATCAAACCTAGAACCTGGAGGCTTGTCCTCAAGAATGAGTGTGTTGCTTTTCTTCCAAGTCTCCTTCACTCAAGATGACGAGTGCTTTCTTCAACCTATCTTCTTGTACTAAGACAATATGCTACCTTGATAGAAGGTTGGGTTAGAGAGTAAACTCTATGATCTCAACTTTAATCCATCTAATACCTTGACTTAGATTTTGACCAAAGGTTGGTATGATGGTCATAGCTACAACATGCAACACTGATCAAAATAATGTCATAACAAGTAGATGCATATCAGAATAATCACACCTGGGTTGCATTATTCTTCTGAATGTGTTGGATCTTGAGATCCTTCTAGATCTATGGAAAGCGATCCCTTCTCTTGCAAATATCCTTTAAAGGTTAATCGTTTAAACATGTGTTAGTACATACCTCTGACGACATTTGCAGGTAGTGGCACCATCTGGTAGCAGCAGTAATGATCACTAATTCTTAAAAACTTCAAGGGTGACTGCAACTGGTACTACGGCTGATACTCCAACTAATACTACAACTGCAATTGATACTGCAACTGGTTTTGAGACTGCAACTACAACTGCAACTTAGGGTTTTATGAGGAAACCCTAATTTTTCAAACTTCAAATTTTGAAATTTTGATCCAGGGGATAGATGCGCTGAGCTGAGGCGAGTAAGTTGGTGCAGTCAGATTTCTGAAAATCCAATTTTTACCCCCCTCAAACTTGATCAACGGATTTTTGGACTGGTGCTTCTGGTTTTCTGGTACTTCTGGTTCTCTGGTACTTTTGGTACTTCTGGTACTCTGGTTTTCTGGTACTTCTGGTACTTCATGAAAACTAGGGTTTCACTTTCTGGGAGATCTAGTCACTGAAAAGTTGCGTTGAGGATGCCAAAGTGATCCTTGAGGAAGGGCACACTTTTCTCAATGGTTTTGGGGCTGAAATACTCCTCCAACAAAAAGCCCTAATTTGCATGTACGACAATAGTGACGTTTTTCACTTTCTCTTGTGAAAGATGCTTTCTTCAGCTTAGCTCTGATTCCATGTTAAGGTTTAAGCTATTATCGAGTTTCTTTTCATTTCACTAGATAACAATAGCATATATAGGATCATTGATAAATACACAATCACAAGAGACACATCATTTATCTTGGGAAACCCTCATGGGGGAGAAAACCTAGCAAAAACTTCCTTAATATAGATAGCCAATACAATGCCAAGAGATAACTCAAACAAATACAGAAATTCCTCTCCAAGAAGTGCACCTCTCTCTCTCTCTCTTCTTCTTCTCCAACTGCAGCTCCAAACTTGTGCTTTGATGAACAAGTGAGTGTGTGTGTACAAATGAGGCGCTAGCCTCTCTTATTTATACAATCTAGCATGTGTGAACTGGGGTGTCTTTTCACTAGCAGGGTCAACTTCTCATTATGGGTGGTTATAACCACTTCAATATATTTTGGGGCCGACTTTTCATTTATCCCATTACAATTAGGGTTTGACCAATCCGCAAAAGGGGATTTGGTCATTTACAGTACCCGACATGATCAATCCACAAAAGGGGATTGATCTAATAAATAATACATAAATAATAATTAGAATACTCTTTGCAGTTACAATATTTCAATAGGTAATGGTATATTTCTCTCATCCAAGGCTGTCAAATAGTACTTTTCTTTATCAGAATTTTTCTTGACGATGTAAGGGCCAAGCCATGAGTTTTCGTCTCTCTAATCATACTTAAGCTTGCCCTTTTTATTCTCTCACATGAGTGCAAGACTTCCTTCAATGAAATTGATGTAAGGTATATTCTCAATGTATGGATAGGAAGGAGGCTCTACATTGACCATCCTTTTGATGGCTTCTTGCATTCTTCGTCTTCTTTATTCAAAATTTGGATAGACCCTATCTCTTTCCCTTGGTAATTTGCAAGTTTTTCTTTGTATTCATCTGTCCTTGGGAGGAGAATATCTATGGATTCTTCATGCATGAAGGGAAATTCCAGTGGATTTTACTCCATGGTGTCTAGAACTTCATCAAACTTATCTTCACTTGTGTAGTCAAGATCACTAGGATCAGTGACATGCTTGTCAGCTCTCTCTCGATTGTATAATACCTCAAAAGTGTCATCTCCCATGGGGATGTGTGCATGGGTAAGGTCCACGCTAAGGAAACCCCCAAGTTTAGTAGACCAACTCCTCGATAAGATCATCCCCTAAGCATCCAGAACACCGATCACTATTATGTTCATGACGAGGTCGATATGTGGAAAATCAATAAAAAATACCTCAACGTCCTCACATAACCCATAAACCTTGACCCTTTTAGAATCAAAATATCCATATTAATGAATTTAAAATTGGGTAAATGGAGTATTAGAATAAACAATGATAACAAAAAAGACCCTAGGGGTGTAATCCCTTTTACTTCCTAGGGTATGTCAACCAAACTTAGGGAAATTCTAAGAGGGTATACACACTTGTATTTCTCCTAGAAACCCTTGAAAAATAACTTGTAAACTTTATAAAATTAGATGAATCTTAATGGAGGGTGTATCCAACATACTCCTCCTAGGGTTTCAAACAACCATAACCAAGAAAGAGCAAGAAATAACTAACAATTCATATTTTTCCTTACCAATTCCAAGAGAGAGAGATCAAACCCTAGTTTCACCAAGAAAATTCACCATAAGCATCAAGAGAACAATCATCCAAGAGGTGTGAATCACTCCTCCTCATCCATTCACCAAAATATATCACCATAAAACATTTTCATAAGAGATAAACACCATAATTCCCAAGAATAGTGAAAATTTCAGCCAAGTACTTCTCACAATGAGAGAGTTATGTTATGAAATGAGATTCACATGATATCTATTTATAAAAAAGTATTAAAACATAGTTTTTCCACTTACCAAGGGTAAAACATAAGATAAGGGGTCAACAACCCTTATCTTATGCCTCGAATCAAATAATAATACTTAATTTTCACTTTAAGACAATAGAAACCCTAAAAATGAGATGGCATCACCCCTTTAGGGGACGTTTTGACACTTTTAGTAAGTCATTGGAGAAGAGAATGGAGGTTGTATGGGATCCCTGAGCCTCCTCATCATGTGCTAGGGTAAATCCATGTCTCCTCCAATCAAAATATTCCAAGTGTCAATGTGCAATAACTCCATCACCACCAAACCCCCTCAAGCATGACGTCAAGCCTCAAAAGGTGAGATTTTGCCTCTCCTAGGAAAGTTGTTTAGATAATAGGGGTTGGATAAGATCCTCCATGATGCCATGTAAGAATCCAAAGGCATGTCTCTATGATCCTATGTACATGCCTACAACATCTAACCTATGGGATTCTTGCCCCATGGAAGCCCAAGCTAGGCTTGTTCTCCCAAAACTAGCCACCAAGCAAGGTATTGCAAAACAAAAGGGTACGCCCTCCAAAGATCGCAAGTCAAAGATGTCATGAAAATTGTAAACCACATATAATAATAAAGGAACCTAAACATGTGCATCAAAACTACCTCATCAAATTAAACAAATGATCAAAAACCTTATACAATTGACCGAGTTTTAGTATGGGAAGGGTGTCATAAAAGTCCTATTGGGTAGACCAAATCCCTCAAGTACGGGATGCTCCCAAGGATGGCCTTTCAAGTTTATGTAGTGGATGATGATGTGGAAGGGGTTTAGACTTCATAGATTTATGAGTTTCATGACATACAATGGCTCGTATTATCTCATTTATGGGTGACTTTGTAGAGGGTGTGTGGAACCTTCATTTGTGATGCACTTTTTCCAAGTCCATCTTCTTGCCATTCTTTATTGTTATTTCTTTCAAGTTTTAAGGAACAAGTTGAAGGACATTGTCCTAGCTTGGTGTCCAAATAATGAGAGTGACATTCATAAATACCTTGCGGAAATGAGAAGGTTAAATCGTGATGATACCCCCTTTCTCTC
The DNA here is from genome assembly GCA_009831015.1 of Picea engelmannii. Lineage (NCBI taxonomy): Eukaryota > Viridiplantae > Streptophyta > Pinopsida > Pinales > Pinaceae > Picea > Picea engelmannii. The sequence goes on from ML807890.1 coordinate 173,363, forward strand.
AGTTGTGTAACTGAGATCCACTACCCTGGCTTGGTTACCAAATGCCGGTAATATCATACTACCAAATACCCATGATCGTGATAGGTCGACTCGTGATGAGACCTCCCATCCTCCAACTAACCCCTTAAGCATTCACTATCATTTATTTTTGTAGGTCCCCCATTTCTTATAGAGAAGTGTTTCGTTTCTTTCTCAAGGATCCTTGGGAGAAGCATCGAGAAGGTCTATATTTAGGCTTTTATCCTTCTTTTAGCCAACATCAATCCCTCTGGGCCTTCAGCCCCTTCTTCCCATGAAATGAGGTACATGCCCTTATTGAGTCACTAAAATCAAAGGGCCTAGAAGAAGACAATATGATGGGAGTGTAATGAGGAGAAGGTGGTAAGTATGGCCAAGAATGGTACGAAAACCCATCAAGGGACCCCCAGTTGAAAACCTTCCCAAAAGGTTGGAAGGAGAGGAAATGTACTCCAGGAATGGCACCATTAAAGCTGCCCATTTCCAATAGGTGTACGCTGATAGGTGTACACCTATTGGAAATGGGAAAATTTAATGGGATTTTAATCAAAGATGGATTTTCCATGGACAAGATTTCACGCGGTCAAAATATTCTTAGTCGTCCCAATAAATAAAAGTCTTTGATTTGAAGCGTTAACTTCCTCACAAGACAAAAGATGTTTATTCATCATTAACAATGATGATTAACCTGATTAACATAATAATGATGGATTACTTTAAGTTTTGGTTTTTTACTGAATTTAATTTTTAACAAGCTTAGTTTTTTTACTGCCTTTAAGTTTTCTTACTGGAGTGAGTGTGGATGAGTGGAGCTCTTCACCTTATTTACCAGTTGTAGGATTGGTGGGGTGCGTGGAGTTTTGTGGGTGAATGGGGCACTTCACCTTATTTACCAGTGGTTACTGGAGTGAGTGAGTGGAGTGCTTCCTAACTAATTGTTCCAACTCCCACAAGGTGTTATGCCCTCGAGTTTTTAATGGTGCCATTCCTAGAGTACATTTCCTCTCCTTACCACCTGTTTCAACCTGTTAATTCCCTCTGGTGGTTTTTATCTGCTAATGTCCTCTCCTTTAACAAGTAATGTTTCTCCTTAACAACTAAAGTTTTATTCTTTCATTCTTTAGACGAGAGTAATTGCTCTCGTTTTGTCGTTATACTGGAAGATTATAGAAAAAATACTAGCGTAATGGGTCTCCATCCTTACCGCTAGTGGTTGTAAATCAGGCACAACATGTAGCATGTAGAGTTCAATCTTATTTCTGCACTTCTTCCAATTTTATGTTTCTGCAGTTCTTCGAATTTTAGGGTTTTAGCATGAGAACTCTAAAATTGTTGCTAAATTTGGTGAAATCGATCCACAATGGCAAAGACTTATTAGTTTCCCTATAGCCTTTTTATCTTCTAGTGTCCTCTCCTTAACAGGTAACCTTGTATTCGTTCATTCTTTAGACGAGAATAAATGCTCTCGTTTTGTCGTTATACTGGAAGCTCATGGAAAAAAATACTAGCATCATGGTTGTCCATCCTTACAACCAGTGGTTGCAAATAAGGAACAACATGTAGCATGTAGATTTCAATATTCTTTCTGCACTTCTTCCAATTTAATGTTTCTGTAGTTCTTCCAATTTTAGGGTTTTAGCATGAGAACTCTAAAATCCCTCCCAAATTTGATTAAATCGATCCATAATGGAAAAGACTTCTTAATTTCCCTGTCAACTTAAGCACTTATGGGGTTGGCATCCATTGATTTGATTAAGCAACCTTAAAACTATGAGATGGGTTCAAATTTTCCGAAAATGTTAAATGCTTATATCTTTTCAAACCCATCTGAACTTGCTAGCACAGAAAAAATACCTAGAAACAATCAATTTAGGCACAATAAATGACTAATATTTTGTTTAAAATTGAAATATCTTTTATAACCAAACTTTCTTACATTAAAATATAGAGAATCTCTCTTACTGTGTATGTAGATTGACAATGTCCTTTTGTAAATTTTTGTGACATGTATACGTACATCCTAAATCATTAATCCTAATGCATGTTAATGTAAACATAAAAAAGGCATTTAAATAGACGAATATGAAGCCCTTAAAACGCCATGGAGAAACTCTTGAAGCACAATATGGAGCAGTTCTTGAGATATGGTTTATTTTTGTTCAAATTTTACTGAGAATTTAAAACGATGGAAAAGAAGGTCCGTTGTGAAGAATTAGAGTAGCGTAGAAAATCGCAAGATTGTGTACATAGTTTTACAATGTCCCTTCTGTAGATCTCAATGAGAGTGTGTTCGTACATCCCAGATCCTTAATCCAAGTGCATGTTAATGTGCTTCCATCCACAGACATAGCTGGTATGACCTTCTTTTTTTAACTATTCGGATCTGAATACTGCACTCAAACCTCTTTGTTGAGCATAATATTTTCCAAGTCTTACACATAGAGATTTGTATTGAAGGTTTTCAAGGTTTAATACACACATAGATGGATGTGTTATTCCTCATTAAGGAGTTGAGGCATTGTATATAATGTTGTTTATCATATAATTATATCTACAAAATCAGAATCCCATCAAAGTAATAAAAGTAATTATAATAGTTGTAAAAAGAATATAAATGTTGTTTATCATATAACTACTTTATCTGAGCCGAGAGATACCATTCTGGTTTCCTTTATGTAGTCCAAAATTTCATGGTATATTTAAAAACCTTTATCAATATGTCCCATTTTTTTAAAAATCAGAGCTGACGAGATATCATTACTCTTTGTAGTCTGAAATATAAAAGTATATTTAAAAACCTTTATAATTATGTGTCCCAATTTTTGTACTTGCAAATATTTATATATAAAGAGCAATTCCACAATAAGTTGAAGTTGAGTTGTTAGATCCAAATATTCTACATGTGATGGAGGAATGATTTAGATCAATATAAGATCATATCAGTCAAAAAGAAAATTAAACATCCTAAGATCATGGATCGTGTAAAGATTCAGATTAATATATGATCATATAAGTCAAAGGTTTTATGTTCACTGGTATAATTATGTGAATAGGTGTTTTGTAAATATATAAATATATATGGGGAATGGGAGTCATATTATAAATATATAAATTTATAATGAAAATATAATAAAAATAAATAAAAGAATGAAGAAAACATAATACTGAAATATGAATAATATAGTTTGCAAAGGTAAATTAGTCACAATTTGTAACTTCTAAAAACAACAATTGTAAATTTAATATTTTAAATTTATGTACCATTTGAATTTATTCTTTTATTTTGAATTAGGTTTTAAATCTTTAAATAAAATTATATTTTAAATATTTAGAATTAGGTTTTAAATATTTTTAAATAGAATTAGGTTTTAAAAATTTAGATCTGTTGCAATAGAATTAGACATGTTATTGGTATTGATATTGATTTTGTAGGATTTGTCATAGCTACATTTTTTTTGGTAGAGCATAATTCAAACAAAAAAATAGAAGGATAAAATGGAAAAGTGCTCAACATGGCTATGGAGAATGATAGTGAAACCATAAGTGGTGTAACAAAGTTTGAGTACATCATGTCAATATTAATTAATTACTTTGCTTGATTCAAGAACCAGGTCCAACAACATGTGTTAATACTCTATGTTAGAGAAATAAGTGCACCTAATTTTTTAATAATGTTAAATTTTGTTTTTTTATATTTTTAAATAAATTTTGAAAATCTAACAAAAATTTGAAAATAATCACCTAGAGAAGGGTATTTAGTCTCATCACTATCCATCAAACCAATAATAAAACAAGATTGTATATTTATAAAATTAATAAAAATACATTTTAATTTTTAGAAAAACAATTCATAAAATTGGAGAAATAAGCTCAATAAACGTATCAGAGTGGGTGTAATTTGTGGAGAGCATGTGAGCAAGGAAGTTATTTTGCAAACGCGTGAAGGTAGCTGCAATCATGTGGAGTGAATCCATGGGAAAGAACTCTTGGTAGCCACCCTGCGCAGGAGTTCACGATGAAATATGATGCCTATGATAATCGTGACAAGTCGGTTTACAATATGAAAAATATTTCCAGAATGTCTCCAGGCTCTCTGACACGTGTTTGGAATAACAATTACAAATCCGGTTCATGAAATCCAATTCGTGATAGCGCTTGGCATCCAATTCATGACAGCGCTTGACATCAAAGTGCATCTGTAATTTTTTTATTTGTTCCCCCGATTTAGTATCTAGATCGTTGTTTGCAGATCTGTGTGAGTTTTGTGTGCAGAACTAGATCAGTGTTGCTGCATTACAGGCCTACATATGGAGGAAAAGTATTTGAGTTCGCTGAAGAAGGAGAGTCTCTCATCGAAGCACTATGTTCTTCATCCCTCTCACGTAACTTTAATTGGTGAACCCTTCAATAAATGAATGAATCAATGCCTTTTGTGACTTGGAATTTAAGTTTAGCAGAGGTGCCTGCAGCAGTGTTGTATTCAGTGAATGGTTTCGACAGATGTGCATAATCTCAAGGAAGTGATGGGAGATCATTGAGACAAGCCAAATTGATGCATAGACTTGCTACAAATGGAAGCGACTCACACCATCGTAAAGAAGTACTGGTGATAAATCCGTAGAGGATATTTCTGAATTCCTATAGAATGTGTTGTGATTATGATATGTGTATACATTGCAAGAGAGGAGCGATCTCTATGTTGTTGTGTGTACTGAAATTATTTGTTGATGCTAGCATGCGATCTATGTTGATTGGTGCGCATATCTGTTTGAAGACTTGGAGTGTGGCCAAGTGCATACCCTAAAGGAGTATTCATTTTATTGGTATCGACATAAGAGTAAAGAGAAAGCGGTTGTTTCAACATTGTCGCTGTTTAAGAATCCTTTGCATCATTGTCTGTTGGAGAACTGTAGTAAGCCACGTGAGAAAAGGAGCCAGTTTTGATTGTAAAAGGCAGTAGCACGAGAAGCGCACATGATTATGCTCTTTGGGATTGAGAGAAACGAGAGTAATAATTTTCTATATTAATTTTCTCTCACTTTGTATCAGTAAATGGATTGATCATTTAATATATATACTTGTGTGAATATTGGTTGAAATTGCATGCTTCACTGCTTGTTTTAAACAGGTCCAAGCAACAATATATTCTCTAGTTTGAATTGTTGAGAGAACAATTTATTTAAGGCACACTTTGGTGAATTTAGTGAATCCATATTATATATATATATATATATATATATATATATATATATATATATNATTGAAATATTTTCTCCGCTAACTATAGCATACTCGTTATCGATACTTGTACTGACTAATAATATTGGCGTGGTTCGCCAGATTTGGTGGACCCGCCATTTATTTATTTTTAAACAAAATTTGTTCACGAGCCAACATTGAACATTTTTGGGATGCCACGTGTCGCCCGATGATTGGGCCACATGGCACCCACCAATAGGTACTTGTATGTTGGTGCTACTTCCCTGTCACTCCATACTAACGTGTGGCACTTCCTAGGTGGTGCCACGTGGCATCCCCTGGGAGTGCCCCATGACACTTTTCTATTAGTCCACATGGATCTCTGAAAATCACATTGGCAGGTAACACGTGGCAGCCTCTGGTGTTGCCACGTGGAATGATGACATCAACATTTCATATGATGATGTCACCCTGCCATGTCAGTTTCTAATATCAACAGTACGAACGATGATGTGGCCCCTATTCACTGGTCCTATTTCACTGCAACTTTGACCTTGAAGATCTTTCAAACCGTAAATCTGTTTGACGAGTCGTTTGCGCCGTTAGAAATCTTGTGATGCGCTCTTCATGATCGTGCCATTTTCACTAATTTTTGGGAACTTTGAATTTTTTCCCTTTCTCTATCTGTTGGAGCCATTATGAGCGTTCTAAGTTGCCTCTGTGAGTTCTGAGTTATTTTTATCCTTCTCTGGATCCTTTTTGGATCATGCCTTCCCACTGAGATATTTTTGGAGCACCAAAAGATTTCATCAATCAACATGTAAGTGAGGGGATTTCTCCCTCACTCTTTCCTTCTCGATCCACCATGCTTTGTTGCACTGTGTACCTTTTAGGAATAATCAAATATAAGTAATGGCATCCCTACGTGAAGTCCTCAGTCTTCAATCTAGGATGACATATTCCTCCATCTGTTTTTTGACTACTTGGCTAACATGTTGAATCCTCTGAATGGACTAGCGGACTACATCTCTCTCCCTGACATATTTCCCATACAGAAAATCCAAGGGGATCTTAGGTGAATACCCAAGATAAGTCTCAACTAGCGAATCCTGAGTGAAAGAATACATGACTTGATTATACATAGGCTGGACATACAGTAATTGATCATCCCATGACTTAGGATCCTGGCTACAATATCCTTGAAGCAACTGGACCACCGTATTGTTTACAACCTATGCTTGGTTTTCAGCTTGTGGATGGAAAGAAATGCTCCTCCCCATCATGGTGTCCATGAGATGCCAAAAGTTTGTCCAATATTATCCTAACAATCAAGACTCTTGACTGGAGATAATGAACGTGGACAACCCAACATGTACCCTTACATACCAGGATAACAAACGAAAAACCTGCTTGTCACATAACCTATCCACTGCTACACATAAGTAGACATGACTCATACTATACATGGGTAATCCTCTTACAAAATCCACTGAAAAAATTTCCCAAGGATAAGAGGAAATAGGAAGTGGTGTGTACAAACCTGGCCTTTCAATAGTGGGCTTACAAAAGTACAACACACATTCCTTTACAATAGTGGTTACAAATATTTTCCTTCGAGGAAAATGCCATCCCTATAAATACATTACAATTCCCAAATGCCCAAGTACAAATGAAAAAAAATATTCTCCAGTTACATGCACTTCCATGTATGAAGCAAAGCAAGGTTCACTCAAATGGTGGAGTAAGTTGTCCTGCAAACAAAACTTCTTCGCCTGCAAACCCTGGAGGATCCCACATACATCTTTGAATATTTCATCATTAGTATAACATCCATGATTATTGATATGAGATAAGGGAACATTCTTCAAAATAATAGATGTAATAGTAGGAGATGTATAAAGCATGTTTTTCTTTATGTCATTGGTACTAGCACTGGTCTCAAACTTGCATGGTTGTTGAAGGTCAGGTAAGGAAAGCATTGGCACAATGTCGATCTTTAAAGTGTCTAAGGTCTTCTTCTCGTTGCCTTCCCACTAAAAGACTTGTATCATATCAAGCAATTCATTCTTATGTAAAGGATCAAGATCATTAACAACATCAGACTTATCTTGGCATTCCCCCTGTTAGCGATAATTCTTGTCATGGGCTCGAGAGCATTCGGGTCTGCAAGTTGCACGAAATAATCAAGCGCAGCACAGGGGAATCCCTGTTATTCCAAGTAGCAGATCAAGCGAGTGTGCACTTCATTCTTTTGCGGTAAAAAATGCATCAACAGAGCGGAGCAGCAATTCATGGGTGATTGCAGATTAACCGAGTCACGTCAAGTATCGCGTTTAAAGTTTTAAGAAAGTCAACGGTTGAAATCCTTCAGGAAGAACTCGCGAAGTTATGAGGGTCGTTGATAGAAAGCAGTTCGAGCGCAGTAGTTATTTCTCGAACTCGGGACTTCGCGAGGGGAGCATGCCAAATTTCAATACTCCAACTCGCAAGTTCGTGAGTTGCGAGAGGCGCTAGCACTCAAGCCTTAGCCGGCGGTTACGTGTGGAGCGAACCAATAGTAAAAGAGCTACATAGTCTTACCGAGAAGTTCTCAGCCGTCTATCTGGAGGGACACGTGGTGCGCGATTAGGCTCCTCGCATTTTCGCCCATCGCGACTTTGGAACAGAAGGTTTAGCTCCTCCCAGCCGTGAGACGCGAAGTGCCGAGGGCATCTGGGACTCAGGCCCACAGTATCACCGAGAAGATCTCAGCCATCCATCTGAAGCGGACACCTGGCGCGCGATTGGGCCGCTCGCCTCCTCGCCCCTCGCAACTTTGAAGATCGAAGACTAGCTCCTCCCAGCCGCGAGATGCGAAGTGCCAAGGGCATCCGGGACTCGGGCCCACAGTATCGCCGAGAAGATCTCATCCGTCCATCTGAAGCAGACACCTGGCGCGCGATTGGGCCCCTCGCCTCCTCGCCCCTCGCAACTTTGAATATCGAAGACTAGCTCCTCCCAGCCGCGAGACGCGAGGCGCCGAAAGCGCATTTGAAAATAGGCACAAGGTCACAGCCCGTGGTCACTTGGGGGTAATAGAAAGAGCTGCGCAAAAGGCCGAAGCGTCAGGTTTAGCTGCAGAAGGGATCGTTGTGTTCTCCAGGTGCCAGTTCAACTTGATCTCCATCCTGATACCTGCTCGGAGTGAATGAAGAAGAGAGAGGGTGGTTGAAGCCTCGCCTCACTCATTAATTGCAAAGTAGGGCTGTCCCGACAGGAAGCCTGCCCGAAATGGTCCTCTGTACTGGTTTTCCCACAAGAGCCATGCCGACGTCCTCGACTCACCAGGGAAGTCTGCGCAAGCTAGTTTGGCATTTAAGGGCTCAACTACCCCTTAGCATGAGCCATGCAGAGTTAAGGTGGTGTATGACAGAGGAGTGCAGGCCAGATTTGATTGAAGAGACGCCTCATCCTGAAAGTCTAAGACGCCCCTGTTGGGAAAATGTTTTAGGAGTATATATACTTAGTTTTGATATTTTTCAAAGGATCGATGGTTGAGCCGAGCTCCCGGTTGTAAAGTTTTAACGAAGCACTATTACTCTGGTTATGTATGAACTTTTGAGATTTCTTGTCTTATGAATGCCAGTTCCTTTTACGTCTTTGTTACACTGTGTTAGAGAAACTCGGAATTGGAGGATCCAGTCGAGCTGTGGCTATTATAGGATGATGTTGTAATGGATCACTGTAATAGTTGCGTTGTCTCTAATCAGTTCCTGTGATTTTTCCCAACGCTGAGCGACTTGGAATTGGAGGATCCAGTCAAGTCCACCTTCAGTTTCTTTAGGCCCTGAACCAAGCGGATCTTGCATTCAGAGCCTTTCTTCTACAAGCTGTTGAAAGCCTGTTGCCCAAAGCTGTTTGTTCACCTTTCTTGATAAGTCTCCCATCTGCTCATCTTTTAATCAACCCACTGGCTGAAGTTAGATCAAGACCTCCTTTGTCCCATATATGCTAGACCCAGTCCCTGAGTTAGAGTGATATATCCTCGAGTCTTTATCTCCATTTGATCACCCCTTTATAAAAAAATCGTGACATTAAACTGATGGGTGTCGGGCTCTGCTCCTGCAAGCAATCCAGGAGTGACTTTCGATGCTAACACCCCCTTTACAATCGTGAGTACAAGATTATTGTTAGTGTTTATAACTCTTTTTACTTGGCTTGAACTAACAAGTGTTGATTTGTCCTTTATGTTGTGAGCTTTAATGATGTATTCCACTCCATATTTTGTAAGATGGTATTTGTTTTCTCTCCGAAAGAAGATAGTCTTTCTATCATACAGATAGGGACTCCCTAATACAATACTACATACATCCAAAGGAACCACATCTGGATCCACTTCATCTATCATCTTAGAAGCAATAGAAAACCTCAACCTACACTTCTTAGTGACCTTTAACTTTTCTTTATCAGATACCCAACCAAGAGGGTAAGGTTTATGGTGAGGTCTTGTGGTTAATTCCAATTTCTTAACAAGCGTCTCTGATATTAAATTGACTTGGGAAATCGAATCAAATAATGTGTCTATCTTTGTATGTTTCGATACAACTCTTATGTGGAATAGTGCACTTCTCCTTTTATCATCATCATGTGATTCATTTAAAGAACTTGAACATGCATAAAAGGAATCTTTACCTTGCATCCCAATTGTTGCGATCCTTTCTTTGTCACTTGAATCGGAACCAAGATCATGTTGCATTGTAGCAATGGTATTTGGCTTCCCCTTGACTCCAAACTGCTTTGGCCCTAACTTTGGATGTAGTTTCCAACAATGTTCGCTATCATGACCATTTTTCTCGCAATGGCTACAAGAGGGTTTTCCTTCTTCCTTCTTTGTTGCAACTTTCCTCTTGTCCTTTGCATTTCCTTTCCCGTTGAAATGGTTTTTAGAGTGCTTGAATGGATTGTCCTCCTGTCCATTATTACCCCTACTTTCAAGGTGAGTGGCTTGCACACAAGCTTTGTCAAGACTGGTGGGGTTAAACAATAGTAAAGTATGATGAATATAACCGTGAAGTGCACCAATATACTTCATTAACGTTTCATAGGAATCTAAAGGAATGTTTAGTGCAAGTGATTTCTTCCTAAATTCCTCTGTGAAACTTTGGAGTATTTGACCTTTACTCTGTCGTAAAGTTTGTCATTCCATCATTGCTTTATGTAAATACCCTAATGAATAAAATTGCTTCCTTATCGATGATTTAAATTCTGACCATGATGAAATAAGATTACCACACTTACTTTTGTCTTGAAGCTTGGTCTCCCACCATACGAGAGTGGTGCCTTCCAACCGAAGAGAATCCAATTTCACTTTAACCTCCTCTTCATCAATATGTTGGACACAACAATACACTTCAATCTATCGGATCCAATTATCTAGCTTTTCAGGATTAGCATCTCCATTAAACATAGGTAAAGAAAAATTTACATTAAGCTTTAATAATGGTTTCTTAAAAGAGGATTTATGGCTAGAATGATGAGAATGTTCATAGGAAGAAGAACTAGAACTCGAAGGTGAAGAAGGAGGCTCGGGAGGATCTCCTCCATTCCTTTGGTTTACGGAAGCATCATCATCTTCATGTGCTTCCTTTTTCTTCCCTTTCTTCTTCATCCTCTTCTCGTAATCTCCATACATTCTCTCGACCATTTCTGACATGCGATAAAAGACTATATGAAATTTTTTCTCATGTTCATCATGCTTGTCCTCTTCTGCCATTTTTCTTCCTTCTGGATACATGACCAACTTTGGGATTGAAAGTCTTAAGAGTTCATTCACCTTGATTATTCTTGGACCTAGTAAGCATTCACACTCAACAATTCAAGTCAAATACAACTGCTTTGATACCAACATGATCTGGGATCTTTTCATCGTGACTTATAAAGAATTGCATTAAATGCGCATAAATCAAAGTGCACCATTAAAGAATGGAAAACTTAAAAATGAAGAGACATAAGCATCAGATCTGAACACAAAAACTTGATAATGGAGTTCATCCCTTGTGGACTACGTCTCTGGGTCCTACTCTCAAATGGGTAGGCTCTTTCATTAACTTAACAAAATAATTGGGCAAATACATGAATATACCTCATTTTGAAATCAACTGCAGAAATAATGATTAGATCAGAAAACAAAAATCACCACTAGATTCGTGGCATCGAATTACCTAAAAATGATTGTCTCCACGCTCCAATCCGACTCTGGCACTCCCAGTCCCAAGAAGAATTATGTCTCAATTTTTGTGCCCTCTACAACCTGCAATTATGACAGTCCCTACCTCATAATCTGTGGTCGCAGTCGTATAGTACGGTCACACCTCCCCCTGGCTCTAGGAGGATTGTACTTTTTAAATAATGAATACGGGTGGATATAACAAGTGGCATTGGTGGCACGTTGGTTATGGGCAGAGTTGTAAAGGCGTTGGGCAAGGCAGAGGTTCCGGGCTCGAACCCATCGGACTCCATTTTGGACATTGGTTTGTATATATATATATATATATATATATATATATATTCGTTGAAATATTTTCTCCGCTAACTATAGCGTACCCGTTATCGATACTTCTACTGACTAATAATATTGGCTTGGTCTGTCCGATTTGGTGAACCCGCCATATTTTTTTTTTTAAACAAAATTTGTTAATGGGCCAACATTGGACATTTCCGAGATGCCACGTGTCGCCTGATGATTGGGCCACGTGGCGCCCACTGATAGGTACACTTGTATTCCTATTTTGTTTCCCCGTTACTCTGTACTAACATGTGGAACTTCCTGGGTGGTTCCACGTGGCATCGCTTAGGGGTGCCACATGGCACTTTTCTATTGGTCCACATAGACCCCTAAAAAGCCCATTGGCGGGTGACACGTGGCAGCCTTTGGTGCTACCACATGGCATGCTAACGTCAGCAGCACGTACGTTGACATCACCATGCCATGTTAGTTGTTGATTTCATGCTAACGTCAATAGTACAGATGATGATGTGTCCCCCTACTGACTGGCTTTATTTGACCACAACTTTGACCGTGAATATCTTTCAAACTGTAACTCTATTTGACAAGTCGTTTGCGCCGTTAGAAAGCTTGCGATGCGATATTCACGATCACGTCGTTTTCATTGAGTTTTGGGAACTTTGAATTTTTTCCCTTTCTTTGTCTGTTGGAGCCATTATGAGTGTTTTGAGTTGCCTCTATGAGTTCTGAGTTATTATTAGCCTTCTCTGGATCCTTTTTGGATCAGATACATGGAGGATCAAGAGCTATCTCCAAGTAAACTAAAAATGTTGAAGAAGGCGATGTTGAAAATAGGGAAAGTGTTAAGCAATTAATGAACAGAGAGGATTGTGATTAGGAGCGCACAAGGTTACAACCAAGCAAAGAAATTGTTTATGTTGAGATACAACTATAGTCATTCAATCCTTAAAAAGGTGTGTGTGCAAGAAAGAAGTATTCTTGCAGTATATTTGCATTCATGCAATCATTCAATATTCCTGTAACACTAATGGATTCCTGAGCATGCCTAGGATGTTGGACCTGCATCATGTAAGAGTGTGCACACTATCATTATTTTTCAAGAGATTTCTTTGAGAAATAAGTTGATATAAAGAATTTTTTTTGTCAAAGTTAAGTCAAGTTATTGTATGAGAGTCCTTAAGGTCAAGAGTTGAAGTTCATGTATGTAAGCTTGAGAGTGAAAGGGTGATTTATTGAGTCTAAGTCAAGTTCAAATTCAATAAAGTTATTAAGAGGTAAAGATTGAGTCAAGTTGAAGTCTTGCTTATGTTATAAAATATTAAAAAATTGATAGTGTCGAATCAAGTCAAATATTGAGCATCAAATGCAAGTGTGATTAAAAGATTTTGGGTGTAATGAGTCAAAAGTTTAAGTGATGTTTAGAGTATAGAGTCAAAGTAAAGTGAAGGTTGTTGTTAAAGTTAAAGAGTCAAATTCAAAGCACATCATTGAAGTTAAAAGGTGAAACTGTTATTGAAGTCTTGTAAAAGTTTCTATTTGAGAACAATGTTTCAAGTGTTGATATAGTGGAACTTTTTGGGTGCATGTTCGGTGGTACTCGACACCCAAATATTATTGTTGTTGTTTGAAATATGGGTGCATGATCGGTGGTACCCGACACCCTGATTATTATGTTTATTCTTCAACAAGCGAGTATGATTACAAGCGAGCGTGATTCCACAATTCATAATGGGTAAAGGAGGAAAAAGAATTCAAATAGCTAATCAAGAAATTGAATTATTACAACAAAACCTTAAAGATGCTTTGCAAGAAATAGATAGATTACAAAAACAAAAGCAATCAATAATTGGAAAAGTTGTAGAATTCAGGACACGAGACAATGAACTCTATCAGGAATTTGTTTGCCCTACTACACAATGCATTGACACATTAGAAGAAAAATTGACATCATTAGATAAATTTATGGATGATGTTTTCAAAATTGAAGATCAAAAGGACAAATTGATTGAATCACTACAACAAGAATTGTTGGCAAAGGAGAATGTATTGTCAGCACTCGCAAATGAAGTCAAACAACTACAACAAGAAAAAATAAAGTGTGATGCAATGTGTGATACTAGTGACTTGAATCAGAAGATTGATAGTTCGGGTGATTCTTGTTTTCTGGTTGATGATAATAATGTTGATGTACATATATCTCTCTCTTGTTTGAAGGCTCCAAATGATGATGATCATGTTGATAGTGATGATGTTGAAATAGGTTGTTTTGAAAAATATACTAAAGGAATAGGTTCAAAACTTATGAATAAAATGGGTTATGATGGTAAAGGTTTAGGAAAGCATTCTCAAGGTATATAGAAGCCCATACAAGTATATGTAAGACCAACAAATGAAGGCCTTGGTTATGAAGGCAACACAAGCAATGGAGACATCAAGTTTTTGAAAGTTGAATCATCGACAACAAATGAATCATCTACACGTAGAAGCAAAAGTAATGAACCTGGTGCAACAACCACAACATCCAACCAAGTAAAAAAGCATGATCATAAGAAGAAAGAATGTTGCAGTCAGTGTGGAAGAACAGGACATGCCAAAGTAAAATGTTGGAATTTATATCCATGCAGTATTTGTAGTCTTAAAAATCATGATAATCAAAAGTGTTGGAACAAAGAAGTTTCAAAGCCTCATATACAAGTACAATGTAGATGGATAGATGTCCCTGAATGGAAAAATGTTATGTTCATGTTGAAAAGATTTTACAAGTTGAAGTTTTCAAATGTACGACAATATCTTCCATATAAAGTTCATGAGTTAGTTGGTCCCCCAAAGGTCATTTGTCATTAAAGTCAGTTATACATGTTTAAGAAAGAGTTGTCGGTTTATTGAGTCATTGATTTGAGTCATTTTATTGGTTCGTGGTAACCCAAAAAAAACTTTGTAATGTCAAATGTAAGTTTGTGGTCAGTTGAAACCACTTTATGTAAAGAATGGTTCGTGACAATGCGAAACCAATTTGAGTTTGTAATTGTTACGGGTAAGCTGAGAAAACCCAGGATATGATGTATTGGTTGAGGGTAAGACGTAGAAAACCCATGGGAAGGTCAAGAGTAAGCTAGAAATCCTTGATATGAAGATGATTCAATTCATATGATTGACTTAGATATAGCTCATGAAGGCAACGTCAAATTAAGAAACAAATGCAGATGAAGAAGAATGAAGATGATGCAAAGAGGATGCATAAGACTAAAGATAATGCAGAATACAAAAGAAGCAAAAGAAGACAACTCAAATATCCGGTTTGAATCACAAGTATTCATTAAGGGGGAGTATTAAGGACTAATTCATACTTGTGATAATTATATGATGAAATTATTATTGATGTAAATAGACTTATTCTAGAAGTCTATGTATGATCAAAGATGAGGACAATGAGTGAAGTTAGGGATGGAGATATTCTTGGAGATATTGTGGAGATAGTTGTGGAGATTTTTATGCTATATTGGACATCTCGTTATGATAACCTCAATGCTATATTATGAGACCTCACGAATGTATTGTATGCAAGAGAGATGTATCATTATTTTATACATTAACGAATTTGTGAGTTTTGTGTGTATATTTGCATTCTTATGATGATTTACATGTGTTATTGTTTGTTGCTCTGCTGCTTATATTTCCTACATATGCAAACACTATACAAAGTTACATTATTTTGACTTTGTATAAAAAACTATAATCCCTAACAAAGTAGAGACTAGTAAAAAAACTAATTTATAAATTATAAATTATATATTATATTGAACATTTCTTACTTGTTAGCCATATTTCAATATGACATCTAGATATGAGATTTAAAATTTTAGTTTTTGACTTTTATCATTCATTTTCATTTAAACCTTGATGTTAGGTTTCACATTCAAAATATGTACATGTTACATACAAATACACATTATAGATGTATTATAAATTAATTATATATCGCTCAATATGGCACAATATCCTCACATTAACATAATATTTATAATAATATTTAAAAAAATAAAAACTGAAATATGTATGTAATTTTATTAAGAATTTAAGAATTAATATAATATTTATTAATTCTTAGAAATAATGCACATTAATATAAGAGTAGGGTTTAGTTTGTAAGAAATCCATGTAGCAAATTTCTATAGTCAATTATTTTCTCGCGGTTTTCCAAAGATAAATGGGCAATGATTAAGAAACGACCTAAACAATTCATAAACAAATAAAAATGTATTGGTTGCAATATTATATATATAAGTTTCTTGCAGTTTTCCAAATATAATGGGCAGATGATTTAAAAAATGCCCCTAAACAATTCATAAACAAATCAAACAAGCATTGCATGTTAAGAAATAAAATCAACAAATACAATCCTTCAGTTGTCTTGTTACATGAAACTAATTGTGATAATTTCGCAAACAAATGTTGGAGAAGTTGTAAGAGCATAACTACAATAGCTATAGGATGTGTTAGAGGTCTGGCAATTCTCTGGGACCCTACTCAAATTATCTTGGAAAATGAAACAAAGCATTAGAATATTATCTCAATCATCTTCAAAAGCCTTCAATCAATGGATCAAGGTTTTTTAAACAATGTTTATGGCCCTCCTAGACCCACACTTAATCAGTCTTTCCCTAAATCCATTGAAGCATTGGGAGAAACCATCCATAACAATCACTGGATCTTGAGAGGTAATTTCAACATGATTATTTTGCTTTAGGAAAAAAAAGGAGGATGAGATGTTGGGTGGGGACATCTCATCCTTTAGGGACTTAACTAACAGTATTCGATTGGTAGACATCCAAACATCCAATGTATGTTAGACATGGAATAATAAGGGAGGATTTTCCAAACAAATAGAAGAAAGACTGGATTGGTTCCTCATTTCAGAAATAATTTTCAAATCCAAGACAACTACAAAGGTGGAAATATTATCTTCTATAGGATATTATCATTGTTTGATTTGTATCTCATGGGACACCTTACTATTCTTTAGACCCATACCATTCAATTTGAAAGAATTTTTTTTGGAACATATAGAGTTTATGAACAACATAAGAACATGGTGGGAGGAAGCAAATGGAATTCAAGGAACTAGAATGTATATATTTCAACAAAAATTAAAGAAAATTAAAGAAAAAATTAGACAATGGAACAAGGAGGTGTTTGATAATATTTTCCATGCCCAACAACAACTTGATCTAGACATGGAATTATTACATGTTGAAATTATCAAGGAATAATGAATAAAGGATGGGACATCACAAGAGAAAAACCTTTAACTAAAAATCTCAATTAGAGAAAAGAAAGAGGAATCTCTTTGGAAGCAAAAATTGAGAATTAGATGGCTTAATGAATGGGACAAGAATGCGCTCTTTCTCCACAATTCAATGATCAATATAAGAAACCATAAGAGGGTAAACTTACTCATTTCAACTAGAAGGAGTAGGATGGAAATGCATAAGGATATTGAAAATGAATTGAGAATACATTTCAATCAATTTATATATGAACCGTTGGTTGATAAGGAAGCATCAATTTTCTCCATCATCAACAACATACCCTTTATTGTCATTGGGGAATAGAATATCAGCCTCATGAGACATGTAATGTTCGAGGAAGTAATCCAAATATTCATGAGCATGGAAACCAGAAAATACTTACGTCCAAATGGATTCACAATAGATATTTTTCAAGCATGCTAGTCAGTCATTGGAAATGATGTATGGTAAATGGTTGAAGAGTCTAGAATGTTAAGGAGCATTCTCTAGGCCTTTGATTCTACATTCTTAGCATTCATACCTAAGGATATAGAAGCTCATATAGAGGATAATTTTCAACCCATTTCTCTATGTAGTGTCATCTATAAAATTATCTCCAAGCTCATGGCCAACATGCTAAAGCCAATTATGTTAAGGATTACATCCCAAGAGCAAGGTGGATATATTGAAGGTAGGAAAATTCTTGATGAGAATTATCTTGGCACATGAGGCTATCCACTCTCTCAAGACCAAAAAATACCCTAGAATGTTGATAAAATTAGACATGTCCAAAGCCTATGACCATTTAAGTTGGGATTTCCTAGAAAAAATGATCCTAGAATTTGGTTTCAGCTTGGAATGGATAACTTGGATTGCTAAAATTGTCTCCTCATATTTCTTTTCTATTATTTTTAATGGATCTCCTTCAACCACTTTCAATCCATCCATGGGTATTAGACAGGGATATCCCCTCTCTCCATTTATTTATATCCTAATGGTTGAAGGTCTGGGTCAAAGCCTCAAACAAACCATGGTTTCGAGTAATCTTAAAGGATTGAATCTCTACCAAGACACAAACCCTCTCTCTCACCTCCAATTTATGTATCACAATGTGTTAATGGGATCTTTGACCATATAACAATCTAATTCATTCAAATCCATTCTAGATACTTTTCTCTTGGCCTCTAGTGCTAAGGTAAATCAAAGAAAATCATTTGTTTATTTCTTTAATAATCCTCTAAATGTTCAACATAACATTGCTCAAAATCTAGGTTTTCAATGAGTGGCCCTCCCGTCACAATGAATAGGAGATCATCTAGTGGCCATTTCCCTCAGGAATCCTTCTTGGGAAGATATTCTCTCCAAACTCGACAAAAAATTACAAAGTTGGATTTTTGTATTCGTAACCCTACCTAGAAGAATCCTCCTCATCAAGTATGACCTGCATTCCATGAACCATTACTTATTATGAGTTCTATCTATCCCAGCCAAAATCCTCAAACAAATTAGAAACCTTCAATGCTCCTTCTTGTGGGTTGGTCCCAACAAAGGAAGGAAATGGGCCCTGGTGGCTTGGGACAAAGTGTGTATCCCCAAATGGGCTGGAGGGTTAGGTATAAAAGATCATCATACTACAAGAAAAGTTATGGTAGCCAAAACATGATAGCATTGGGTCAATTGTAAGGATGAATTGTGGAGAAATATATTGAGATCAAAATATGCTAATGAAATCGTGCAAAAAATTTTGGTAAGAATGGAAGGTTACCATTAAGAATCCTTAATTTGGAACAATTCTTAGCTCCACAAATACCTGGTGCAGAAGCACTACTTTTGGAAAGTTAGAAATGGATCCATAACCTTATTTTATGATGAATCCCAACAATAGTAAAACATTATTTCTACCAATGCATCCCTTCTTGAAGAAAAAACTAAGCTCTTATCCAAGTTGGGATGGACCACATTTAGTTACTATTATAAAGCACCTGAAAAGAATCCCTAAAAGACCTACCATTATTGTATATTGGGACAAGAGTGGAAATAGGGAGTGACTAAGAACCCTCACATCCTCCTTGACAGTATTTTAATATCAAGAATAATTCACAGAGATCAAGGACCGAACGTATTAAGATGGGGTAATCAATGAATATGTAACTACAATACAAAGTCAACTTATGAGATGGAATAAAATCATAATAACTTGGAAAAAAGAAAAAAAAATGGCAACGTGTGTTGAATGTAGAGAATTGGCCAAAGGTAGCAACCTTCCTATGGCTCTTAGAGTAGAGGAAAACCCTTACATGGGAACAAATTCTCAACAAGGTATTTGAAGGTCCATCCATATGTTTCATGTGCAGGAAGGAAGGGGAGACCATATATCACCTTTTCAACAACTACCTAGAAGTAATATTCCTCTAGGATTGAGGAACTTAGAAAATATGATTGACATTGGGGACAACATAGTTACCACCCTAGAAAAGTGGAGAACAAATCCCTTTGAAAATTCCATCAATAAGGCATGGAATCTATTCCCAAGATTTGTCTTTTTGATAGTCTGGAAAGTTCAACACATTTAGAGGATCTTCAAAGACCTCGAAAAAGGGATAGAGAGGCTCTATGGGGAATCATCAAATATAATATCATGGAAACTATAAGGATCACTCATTTTCCCAATGAGTCTAAACAGATGAAAATTAGAAAGATAGATCTTCAAGGCATGGGAATTGGGGAAAAACCTTCCAAAAAACCCAGGCCCCATTATAAAAAACTAGCGCAATCCCAAGAATTTTGAACACCTCCTCCACCTCTCTTTGTTAAGATCAAATTTGATGGACCCTAAAAGGGTAAGCCAGTCCCTTGAGTGATGACAATATATTGAGATATTCCCAAGGTAACATCATCAATAATTATTCGAGCTACTTGGGGCTCAACATGAACAATGACACAAAGATGTTGGCCATGTTGAAATGAATGCAGGTAGAAATCCACATGGGATTAACCAACATCATATTGGAGGGGGATTCCCTACTCGCGATTCTATCCCTCACCAAAATTCTTCACATACACCACATTTTGAATGTGACAAATAGTACCATTCGAAAATGTCACAAGAATGTCTCCATATCCCTTGATCTGATGAGCGCGATCATCTCCAAGATATATGTTGGCACCATTTTGTGTTTCTTTAAAATTAGCATACCAATTTTTATTACAAGTCATATGTATTGATGCTCTGGAATCCACAAACCAGGCATCAAAATCATTCATTTCAGCACATAAAGCAGCGTTAGACACAAACAACTTAAGATCCCGTGAGTCAAAATTCGGGGGTTCATCAATATCATCACTAGCAATAAATAATCTGAGATCTTGATTTGAAGAATTTTCTGCATAATGACCTGAATGTGTTCTAGGTTTATTCCTAGACTCATCACTTTTCTTCTTATGACAATCTTTAACAATATGTCCAGGTCGACCACAATAAAAACAACTCTTTGACTCATTCCTGTCAGATTGCATACCTTGATTTGGAGATTGTCTTCTATGCAATGAACTGTCTCTTTGCCATGAACAACCTCTCTGCCATGAACTGCCTCCTCTGCCTCTTTCTCCTGATCTCCCTCTCGCAGATCTCTTATTTGAACACAGTGCCAAATCTTTATTCTGAGGCTTCAAATTCCCGCGCCTCTCTTCCTCTTGCAGCAAAATGCCTGTCAGTTCTTCAAACGTAGAAGGTTTCTCCCTTGCTGCGAGACCTGTTATGAACATATGATAATCTTCTAGCATACCATTTAAGGTAATAGTGACCAAATCCGTGTTGGAAACAGTTTCTCCTATATTTACTAGCTTGTCTTTCACCTCTTTAATACGACCCAAAAATGAACTAACAGATTCATTTCCATCCATCCTAATGCCTAGCAATTTAGTTTTCAGGAACAAAATGTGATTTGTGTTGCTAGTTTCATACAATGCTTTAAGCGTTGTCCATGCTGCAACAAAAGTTGTAGCTTCTCTAATATGTGGAATTATTCTATCTTTAACAGACATGCGCAACAATAACTTTGCCTTGTTTTCGCGCTTCTCCCAATTTTGGATCTATGCTGGTGTCACACCAGCAGCTGCATCAGGTTTCAGTTCAGTTCCCTTCACAATGTTCCAGACACCATAGCCTTCCATGAGCGTCTGCATCTTGAATTTCCAATTAATGAAGTTTGAGCCATCTAACTTGTTGGCTTCGTTGAGGTAGGTCTCTGCCAGCAGATTCGCCATCGCTGCAAATTAGTCTCTGCAAGTGAATCACCAAGGATATGCAACTTTCTGTCGAGTTTTCTCCTGTGCTGAGCAATCCGTCACTCTGCCTTCGGATCCACTGTCTTTTCTCAGCTTAAATCATGCATACATCCACTTTTAAATCATAACACCACCTCACATGCATATATCAACCTTTAAATCATACATGCACCTTAATATCCAAAATATTCACTTTTTAAAGAACAAAATATCCACTTTTGTTTTTAAATACACACATCCACTTTAATAAAAAGGTGAATAACTCCCTTTTTCACCTATATCCACTTAAAAGAAAAGTAACTTACTTTGATAAAAAAACCTTCAAGATTTTAAAATATATATCCCTTTTCTTATTTGCATGCATAAGATAAGTCGTGGCACTCTTATTTTTAAATGCTCCAAAAAGAAAACAAAACTTACAATTTGCACCAAATCTTAACTAAACTCACACTAACTCCAATGAAAAACTCACGCATGCAAACTACTCCACGAGCTCACGCATGCAGACTTTGTTTACCGCACCAAATATTGCTCACAACACGCAACTTTCCTCAAAGAAAGAAAACAAATGAGGCTCTCACAAACTTACGCTCACCGGGGATTAACGCGACCCTTCTCCAGCTCTTGGAAAGAGTAATTGCAACTTCTCCTTATCACCCCACACAGCTCAAGAACCCATGCAGTTCAAGAACATTCCTCACGCTATCCACTTGACCTGCGCAAACACAATCATTTTCGTATCTAACCTTCTATCAGAGTGTGTGGAGTCTTCATCTCACACATTACTTGAGTGCAGAAATCGATAAATCCTTTTGCACTGTGATACACCACTCGACCGCGAAAATCTGAGGTTCTTCCTGCGCGCGGAACTTTCCGTTGTATGCCGCCACACCCTTCAAGAGAAGAGACCTGCAGACCTCCCGAAATTTACGCACCTCTCCCTGTGGCTCTTATACCAAGATAAAATATGAGAAACAAACACACAGTGAGGCTATGCTTACTTCTATATTATTCAATGGAGACCCATTACATCATTATATAAGAAAAGACTCTACTGAGTAGGTTACATGCAAACCACACACAACTAAACTCTACAGACAGTAACTCTTAGAACTCATGCTTACAACTCACTCTTACTCCATTATTTCCAAGTCAGAAGCAATAAGTGCATCCCAAACAGACAGACGCCTGACATCTAGAGACCAAACAATGTGTTGATCAAAGGCTATTTCCTTCAGGAAAAGTTTATTTTCACATGCAACCTTCGACACACAATGGGCTCTATTAATTTGACCTGACAGCACAAGGTAGTTCAACAGTACATTGAGGAAGTAGATACCTGCACTTTCCTCTCTTTCAAAGTCAAGCTTCGAAAGAATTCCCTTACAAAGGAAAGCACTAGCTCTCCTTTCTCTACTCTGGACCAATAAAAAGTCCACACAAAAATGGAATGAGCCGTATGTTTTGTGGCACTCAGAATAGACATTAGCACCTTTTCATCCTATTCATCTTGACATCTTACAAGACGAGATAGAATTGATGTGTACAATATAAAATCCACTTGGGCAGCATTACATACATAAGTTTCAAAAAGGGGTTGTGCTGATCAGTAAAGGTTGTCCTTCATGCACAATCCAAACAGTTGAGACGACTCTTCATGCACAATTCAAACAGTTGATGAATAATGAAGTTGTTTTCTCTTATCCCTGCAGAACTCATGAATGTCAGACATCTCAACAGAACCTTAATATAAATCATTAAAACATCACTTGCATTCACATCAGTAGAAAACCCCACAACTTTCATATCCAATACAATCTTTGCTGCCATGTCAAACATCTTTTGATTTGCTAAGGCTGTCCTTAATGATGTACATGCACTTAGAGTAGATATTAATCCAGAATCAGTCATGAAATTATAAAGTTTCAAACACTGATCAACCTGTCCATGAGCAACATGTGCTTTTACTAGAGAACAAAATGTAGTTGCCATGGGCAATATTAGCAAAATCCATATTTGCAAATAATGACATAGAAATATCCAATTTCCTAGCTTTTGAGTGTGATTCAATGACCATGGTGTATAGGCCATAACTTGGCCTGAATCCTGTCTCCATCTAATGCCAGAGCTTTAATGCCATATCCAGTTTCCAGCCTTACCAAACAACTCATCAAAGAAGCAAACTTACTCAACAGAGAATCAAAATCCCACTGCCTGCCCATCCATGTAGACCTTCATAGTCATGTCCAATCTCCCAGCCTTACACAATCGATCAACAAGAGTTGTAAAGATCAAGGTATTTGGGCAGAAGCCTTTAATTTTCATTTTTTCAAAAAGTATGATAGTTGTACCAAGTCTACCAAATCTTGCCAGTTGTCGAATCATCTCAGAAGTGTCTGCAACAACATTGCAACCTGATTTTTCCAAGGATTTGTATATCTAAAATGTATGCAAGAACAATATAAAGAAACAACTTACAAGTTGACGAAGGAGTTATATATTTTTGTGTCAGCCTGACACCCAGCTTCTTGTATTTGCTTAAAGTACCTAAAATCCAGTTCTAATTTGTTGGCTTTTGGGTAGGTACCATATCACCTTATTCATATTGTAAGCATGAAGTGCTACAACACTCCCAATATTTCAAGTAGAGACTGAATACCCTCAACTCTGCAATCCTGATTAAGCCATCCAGAAAATGATGATATGTCTGTTCTTTGGGAGCATACCAATTTTGCCTCTTTGCACAATTGAAAAAGCCCAATGCTACATCCACTTTGTTGAGGTTTTTCAGGACATGATTGGTATGTAGCATGTTTGCTAAAAAATGCAACTGATCAAGCTGGAGCTTCATTTCAGGCCCTCATTTCCATTGCCCGGCAATGTTGAGTATCTTGGTAAGAATTTCTACATAGTGAAGTTCCTTTTCACACCACCTCCAGAATATGATCATCCTCCCTAGGCTTAACAGACCTTATTCCCTTGCTAGATGTAATTATGTCCCCTGACGCATCTCTAAATACACAACTTCATCAATCCAATCAAGACTGTCCTACTTTGAAAATTTCCCAAAAGGGCCATAGGCAAAACCCCTACAATTAGGGTTTCCAGGGGCCTGTAACTGCCCCAAACATACAGTATGGAGAGGATATTTGGTGATTATATAACATACTCAGACACAAAACTGAACAATAAGATCCCCTATGCATGTTTACATTGCCCATATATCCCACATGATCAGCGCCCTGTGTATGAAGTTACACAATTTATGATGATTTATGGCCCAAACGTGGCTTATCACATCCACTCTGCCACCGTAAATTTAGTGTTGATAAGGAGCAATAAAATTTCATATTACCTTCTCCTTTAACAGTTTGCAATCTATTATGAGGGAAGCATGGTTAGCTAAGCTCCTGTTGACACCCAAACCTACACCAGTTCAACTGTAGACACAATGCCCATTACCACCGCAGCATTCATAGTCTCTCATCCTGCATACAATTCTATCTTGGCCGCTTCAAAACCAAGTCAAACATACGGGCAAACACATCACTCGATCAAGTGAACGCTGCAAGTAGGAATGTCTGATTAACAAAATAACTGAGCCTAACCCTAATACTATGAACTTCTGGAGATTGAATCGCGTCTTTAGATCACGGATGTCCATATAACTAAGGGAAGAACACATGCATATGAAATAGATAAATTTAATCAAGCACGAGACTTGCAACAGCAACAAGATAAAATTAACATGCCAGATGAGGACCAAACTACTCATTTTATTCACATCAAAGCCCAGGAACAGATTACAAGTACAAGGGGGAATGAAGCCACAGGATACAACCCTTTCTCAATCTCTGAGAAACTCCTAAATAGATATCAGCCCCTTTGGAATCCGTGTTGCCTCTACGAATAGGATGTAACTCCCAAGTGTTGTACCCTCCTGCAATGAATAAATGCCTCAAGTAAACACCCTTTTCCTGGCTAGAACAGGTTTGAAACAGGTCTGAAATGGCAGTGGCAGATCTGACAACACTGATATGCAACCCCTGTCAGAAATAGATGTAACTCTTCCTTGAATGTGCCCCATTGCTGCCAAAAGTAACTCATCAAGTGGGACACCCTCAAGCCTTCAAAATAGAATATCAACTCCTTCAAAACAACTCCTCAAGTGTGCAAACCTCTTGTTAGGGATGATTTTAAGGATGGAAAATTATTTTAAAATGTAGAAACCTTGGCGAATCTTACTAATTCTTCATATGCCAACTATAAATGTTCGGCGATATTTTTGTAAAAATATTCAAATTTCTAAGGATTTTGTATAAGTTTGTATAATTTTTTGGCGATCTTTAAGTTAAAATAATTTTATCCTATAAAATTTGGGCGAATCATTTTTAGAATAGCGAATCGTTTTTTGGCAAAAACCATGGAAAATTAGCCCATGAGCGAAATTTAGCCCCTAAAATCATCCCTACCTCTTGTGCTAAGAATAGTTGTGTAACCGTGCATTTAATGAGCCCTCCTACTGCTGCTAGGAATGGTATGCAACTGCCCTTATGCTACTGCCATTGAGAACAAAAATAGCATCAAAGGGAACGCCCACCAGCTGGTAACAACTTCTCAATTGATGCACCTTCCCTGCCGCTAACAATAAGAGTATAACTCCCCCATTCAGCGCAGGTCTCTTTGTTGTCAGATCTACTGTCATTAATGCATGAGACAAGACTAAAGATACCATCCATAACAGCACCTTATTGCTCTCTGAGAATAGATAGTGTTCTGCTTATTTAATGCACTGTCATGTTGCTGCAAATGTTGATAGGTGACATGAAATGGATCTGAACAAGCTCATGGTTGTAAGACGTAGTTCTTGCCAATGTAATTCAAAAATTAATAAGCTAATGGTTGTAAGACACAGTTCTTGCCAATGTAATTCGAAAATTAATGAAGATTAGATAAACTATTAAAGAAAATGCAAATGTAAAAGTAAATGAGACAAAAGACAGATAAACAAGAATTAAATAAAATAGAAAATATA
The DNA here is from genome assembly GCA_009831015.1 of Picea engelmannii. NCBI lineage: Eukaryota > Viridiplantae > Streptophyta > Pinopsida > Pinales > Pinaceae > Picea > Picea engelmannii. Next base: position 199,695 of record ML807890.1, read on the forward strand.
AATAGGAGAGAAAAGGCCAAGGAATGGGAAATAAGAGGTCAGGCCTGTTGGCCTTCCCATTACCCTAGCTCTCCCTATTTCTTCTTATACTTTCACCCTCAAAGAGTCTTTTGGCAAAGGAGGGGAGTATGTACAGAAAGCCATGAGTTGTGTTGTAACCAAAGATTGCCAAAATGAAAACTGATCAACAATTCAAAGGGAATGTTCCTGTTATCGTACAATTTGTACTTGCCCAAAGCCCAAGGCAAGTGGATGCAAGATTTGTGTAACAGGGGGTGACCTATCACTGTCACCTTAACAAGAAACCCCTTTCTATTTAGGAGTATGTCAAATTACCCTAGGGGAGACGTCCCCAGTGACCTAAAGGGCTGATAAGACTAAGGAAAGGATGCAAGAAATTCTCTCTCTCACTGGTCACTCAAGTCAAAAAAGTTCTCTAGGTCTTTAAAAGATGAAGCAAAGTGAATATATGGTGCACTTGCCCAGAACAAGACAACAAATGAAAAGTATAGCATCTTTCAAGTACCAAATGATGTTAGTGCTTCATATGACCATAAACCTTCAAAAATTGAGCTAGCAGATATGAATTTGCAGCAATGTAACAGTTTATAACAGCAACTAATGTTTTGTAACAGCCACAAGAATTATGCCTTAAAATTGCTCGAAAAAGACAAGAAAGAATAGCCTTTACCTAGCAAAATGATAATAAGTTGTCATCAGCAAATTGGGCAATGTTTAGCTAGCATAATAAGTCACTTTTGCAGAGAATTTGCTGCAGTTAGATGGCTGTAGCAATCTTTTGCAACAGCAGCAAATTCTAGTGGTCAAAAGTGCAAGAAAACACCATGCAAACTCAACACTTATCTAGTAGATTGACTGGCAATTGCCACAAGTGATTTCTGGATGATGTAAGTGTGAGTTATGTAGGTAAATGCGGCAATTTGGCTCGAATTAGTATGGTTGTAGCAATGTTTTGCAACAGAAGCAAGTTAGCTAAGGAGTTAGTCTAGTTTAGAGTTAGCAAATGTTAGTAAAAGCTTAGAGGAAGAAGGTTTGAGTGTTTGTTTGATCAATCAATTCACTAAAGCAAGTGGATTGGTGCCTTTTAGGGTTAATGGAGTCTAGAGGTGACAGTTTTCTCTTGGAAGCAATAACAAAATGATTGTATTTTTCTAAGGAGAAGGGATGGATGGATGAGGTGTTGGAAACCCAAGGCCTCAAGAATCCAAATCCTAGGGACAAATTTGCTAGAGAGTAAGGGATCTTAGGCCCTAGCGAATCTTCCTTCCTTGGACTATTAAAAAGTATTAAGGGCAACAATAACTAGACAATGGCTTGTAAAGAGCTAGCATTCAGGGCTTTAGAAGTTCATCTAAGTTAAATCACCTTGGTAAAAGTCTAGCAAATGAAGAGCAAAGAAGTAGTAACTTAAGTCCTTTACTTTTAGGGTTTGTTAAGCAAGCAATTTCATAATCTCTAACATGAATAAGAAAATATACCATAACATTCACAATAAAATGAAGAATTTCAGATTTACTTACTTCACCAAAAATAATCAAGCAATAAATCCTAGATTGCCAAGTAAATTCACCAAGAAATGATCCAAGTTGTAAATTTTGGCCTCCAAGACAAGTGCGCCTCCCAATTTCAGCCAATAACTCCCAAAAAAGGGCACAAATTTCAGACCACACCACTTGTGTGATGAGTGATGATGAAAAAATGAGAGTATTATCTCTCTATTTATACAGTATCAATAACCTTTAATTAAAATTAGGTCATAAAAATGTCGACCTGGCCAAGTTACATCAAAAATCCAGTTTTTACATAAATGAAAGTAATTAACCCCTGAAATCATTTCTAAGGGTGACATCATGCCCTTCTAGGGTGATGTTGAGCCCCTAGGGTGAAACGTTGGGCTCCAGAAGCAGAACATTTGGCCTCCCAAGGCCCTGGATGATGCCCACACATGCCAATCAACTCACAACTAACCTCAAGGTGCAAACCCTGACTCTGGATGACGTCTAGGGTCACAAACGTGATGTCATGGGATCCCAAAGGTCAACGTCCAAGTGGAAAGGAAAGACCCCCCTGGGTCTAGGTCTGTCAAGGTATCTCTGGTGCAACGCCTTTCTTTCTTCCTAGTGCAAGTCTATGATGTCTCTCTGCCCCTGGTTGGGGTCCAACATCCATTTGTGGGCTTTTAGCCCCATGGAGGTCCAAGCTAATCATTCCCCCATATGTACCTGTCCACGAGGCAAAGTCCTGCAGCGACAACAAGTACACCCTCCAGGGGTTCATAAGTCATGGGGATCATAGCAATGTCAATCACATCTAATAATCAAATTACCCAAACATGTGCATTAAACCCCCCTTTACCCAGACCAATGCTCAAAGATGTTATGCAACTTAACAAGTCAGGTTTGGAGAAGGTCTCAGGGTGTCCTATTGGGCTAATCCTCCTTAAGTTTGGGGTGTTTCCTAGGTGAGAGCCAATCTAGGTCATGCAAGTGTGTGTGAGGTGGCATGGGGGAATTGTTCGGGCATGGGGTGCAATGATAACATGGAAATGTAGATCTTACACGTGGGTGCCTTTGTAGAGGGCGCATTGCACCTTGTCATAGATGCCATTCTTTCCTATCCCATTCAATGCCATTTATTCTTATTTTTATTGTTTTTATCTTTTTCTTTTATGCTTCAAGGGAAGAGTTGAGTGACACTGTCTTGCTTGGTGACCAAAGGTGACAACGCTACTCACAAGCATTTCACGGAGATGAGAAGTTTGGCTCGTGATGAGACCCCCTTTTTTTTGGCTATGTCACCAAGACCCACTACCCTGGTTTGGTGACCAGATAGATGATAGTGTCACACTGCTACATGCCCATGGTCATAATAGGTCGGCTCATGATAAGACCTCCCATCCACCAACTAATACCTTGAGTGTTTATTTATCTTACGGGTTCCCTTTTCTTACTGAGAAGCCTTTTACTAATTTCTCGAGAATCCCTGGGCGAAGCATCTCAAAGGTTTCATTTTGGCCTTTAATTCTTGCCAGCTACTTTTACCCTCTGGGCCTTTAGCCCCTTCTTCCCACAAGGCAAGGTACAACCCTTCCTAGTGTGGAAAACCCAATGCCTGAACAAAGGAATGGAAAAATGAGAGGAGTAAGGATGGAAAGTGATAAGTATGGAGGGAATGGACGATGACCTTTCATAGACCCACCTAGTGGCAACCCATCCTAAAGGGAGATCTACTTACTAGGGCATCATGTCACCCTTCCAGGTATGAACAAGTTAAAGAGCATAATTTCCAAGCAAACGTTATGAAATGAAGGAGAATTCAGTGCAACATATTCAAGTGCTTCAATAATCAGAGTGACACATACCATGATACCCGGACTCGTTACCTAATGGAGCAAGACTTACTGCTACTTCAGGACTAGGCTAGTGGGATGGATATTGTTACTACTGATAGATGGGTTGCACTAAAGAAAAGAGGGGCCCTCCGGGGCAATGCTCAAGTCATCCAACTCTCGGCACTCCATGTCTAGGACCTGTGGGCCTCGAGACATGATCTCCTTAGTTATCCCTGGGATAGGGGATTACCCCAACTCTCCCTATTTCTTCTTATACTTTCACCCTCAAAGGGTCTTTTGGCCAAGGAGGGGAGTATGAAGTGTTGCAGGAAGTGGCCCCCCTCCCCGCTTCACCCTCGAAACCCAGCTCCGAGCGGATTCTCCATGGAAGCTTCTCTGGAAGCTCGCTTCTGAAATCCGGAAGCTCACTTTTGGATTTCAGAAGCTCGCTCCAGGGTGAAAAATGGGCGATTCCTAATGAATCTTGCTGGCCTATTGCTCTATTCTTCTATTTCTGTAACAACATTTGTGGAACTTTACCTTGGCTCTAATGCTATGACTTAAATCTAGTAATCGAACACTATGGACTGTGCTAAAAATCTATACTAAATGTTGCTATAGAGTTGCTCTCATGGTATGTTGGTCTAGAAACTAAACACACAAATTGATCTTTTCTTACAACATAAATTTGACAAGGCATTTTGGATATTAGTAATTGAGTATAATTTTTATCTTTGCAATGTTTTAATGTGTTCTTG
>ML807890.1:205609-250418 GCA_009831015.1 Picea engelmannii
CTAAAACTCTCTAGGATGATAGATCGGGCAGCCACAAGCCCCTAGGAGAAGTTTCAAGATCAGATCTGAGATAGAGCCTCCTAGATCTAAGAATCACTGAATCACCAAGATTACCTCCTTCCTTCAAAGTTGTCCCAATTTGTAGATAATAACCTAGTTGTAGTAACTCCTCAAGACAACCTCCAAATTGATGAGCAAGGTCCTGCAAGCAAAACCCAAATGCTAGAATCTCCAAAATCTCTATCAAATAGCTGGATCGAACTGTTCCTCAAGCAATGGTGCACCCCTGCTAGAAAACCCTAATTGTTACAACCCTGCTGCTCTCCTGAATAGATGATGAGTGTAGAATGGTGTGGGTGGAGTATTTCATCCCCAAGACCAAGCTTGGAATAAGGTGAGTGGAATCTTTCACCATTGAGTTGTTCTCTAGGGTTTGTAATCTCAAAACCCTCAAAACTTTGTGCTCAAGAGCTCAACAAGCAAAATACCAAATATCCAAGATGATTGAAAGGTGCACCCTAGCCTTTCTTTTATACCTCCATTCTTTTTTCCTGTTGAGTTAGTTTAACCCCTAGGTTCAACTCCTAGCTCAACCTCCAACGTTTTAATTCTTCATTGAGTTACTTTTTGCCCATTTTCCCTTTTTCCTAAGTCAACTTCAAAATGTAACATTAGTTTGGTTGAATTTCTCAATGTTGTGTGAGACTATGGTCTAGTGGGGATGTCTAGACCACTAAGTCTTCCCAGACCTCTTCATCAAGAGGCAAGGGATATTATAATCTCCCCTGCTAGAAATTGCTTGTCCTTAAGCAATTCCAAACCTATCTCTCGTACCACCTATTCGTTCTCCCATGTGGCAACCTCCATGGGCAAATCCTTCCATTTGATTAGGTACTCTTTGATGCTTCTCTTCCAGAGCTTCTTCTCCCGAACCTACAGTATCTCCTCTGGAATCAGAACCAATTGCCCCTCTTCATCTAGAGGTGGCAGCACCTCAAGGGGCATGATGTGTTGGATGATGGCCCTCTTCAGGCAGGACACATGGAAGACATTATGTATCATGCTACCCTGTGGGAGATACAACCCCTACTTTCCTGCTGATCCTGTAGGGCCCAAAGAAACGTGGTTGGAGCTTCTCTGCTCCAGTTCTTTTTATAGAAACCTGCTTGTATGGTTGGAGCCTTAGGTAAACTAAGTCACCAACCTCAAAAATACGCTCAACCATATGTTTGTCTGCTTGGACCTTCTACTAGTTTTGTGCCCTCTATAATGATCCTTCAACTCCCTGAGGATATCCTGACTTTGTTGTACCCAATCCTATACCATCGGGGCCCTGTTGTCACCAAAAGCAATCTCTATGAAAGTAAGTGGGTCATAATTGTATAGCGCCATGAATGGGGTCATACCTATGGACATGTGATGGGTGGTGTTGTAGAAATATTCCCCCAAATGTAGCCATCTGACCCACGCCTTCTGCTGCCCAACCACATAATTCCTGAGATAGCCTTCCACCCATTTGTTGACTATTTCGGTATGCCCGTCCGTCTAAGGATGATAGCTAGTAATAGGAGTCAAGGTCGTACCAACTAGCCTGAATAACTCCTGCCAGAATGTACTCATAAATCGGCTATCCCTGTCACTAACAATGGTTTTGGGTAAACCGTGAAGTCTGAAGATCTCCCTGAAGAATAATTCGGCCACCTGTGTTGCACTGAAGTCTATAGCAATGGAGAAGAAGTGTGCAAACTTCGTCAATCTGTCCACCACCACGAAAATACAATCCTTCCACTGCACCTTTGGCAAACTTGTGATGAAATCCATGGATATGCTTTCCCATTTGTGCTCTGGGATGGGTAGGGGTTGCAGCAGTCCTGTCAGGTGAGTGTGTTCATCGTTATTCTCCTGGCAAGTAGTACACTCCTTGACGTGATTCATCACATCCTCTTTAAGGCCCTTCCATGAGAACCTCTCCCTCACCTACCTGTATGTCTTGCCAATCCCTTAGTGCCCTGCCATCGTACTATCAGGCCCTATGGACTCCTCATCTATAGTTTCGGTGGTGTCTGCTTCCATGTTCTAGATGTGGCCGAAATCCTCCTCCTCTTCATTGTCTGAAGTCACCTCTATGTAGTGAACTTGGCCACGTCCCATGCATTTGTGGGATGGGTTCCATGGATCCTTTCATGTGTAGCATAGTTTTTTCCTCCTTAATTCTCTTCTGGTATTCTCGTCCATCCTACCTCTTCCCCTGTCAAGCCCCCTTGGGTCACATCCTCCTGGGTTCATTGGAGGTCTCTGATCTCTTCCTTCTGTGTTAAGATGTGGTCTAGGCACAAATTTCGGCTTTGCAGCTGGTCCTAGGTCTCTCGTTCTCCAGATAGCATCCTGTAGGTTGGTAGGCTTAAAATCCTTTACCCAACCCCTCAAGGGTTCCATCAACCCCTCAGTGAAGAGCATCATGAGTCTGGTCTGTGACATGTCCTGCACCATGAATGCTAGCCTCTAGAATTCCTCAATGTACACCTCTGGTGCTCCTGTCTGTCTGAGCTGTGTGAGCTCTCGAAAATGTAACTCAGGATCCCCCTGGTCAAACATGTCAATGAGTCTCTGAGTAAACTCTATGTATTCCACTATCTGATTGTGGCCTAGTGTAGTCAATCCATGATACCACCAATCATGAGCCTTGCCATCTAAGTACATTGTGGAAAACTTGATGGCCTCCATCTCCCTCATAGGATTAAGCTGCAGATAAGTATCTAGTTTTTGCAACCATGCTTGTGGAGTCATCTTGGTCATACCATCAAAGTAGGGAACCTCCATCTTCGCAGCTCTGCGCTCAAACTCATAGTTTCTCCTGTGGTTCGGCCTAGGTTTGTTTTTGAATTTGAGTTGATAGTATTGATCTAAGGACATCCTCCTCTGAATTGTAATACTCAAATCGTTGTACTCCCTGGTACACTGTGCCATCTGTTCAACAAATTCATCCACTGGTTCATGTTGTGCATGTTCATCTGTGAACGTGGGTAAGTATAGTCTAGGAGTAGCCCTGCTACCTATCTGTCCATGTGGTGAGCCCCCTCCACTGCTTCCCTCAGACTGATGATAGGGAATATATTATGGATTATACTTGTTTCCTCCATGAGATCCACCTGTCTCCTTGTCGTCATATGTCTTTGGACCTTTCCCCTTGTGATTCATCTGCAACAACAGTTCGACTATCCTTGTCTAGTTCTCATCTACCTTCCTCAAGGTCTCAGTGATTTCGGTTTGTCCCTTACGGTTTGTCTCATAGTTTTCCTGTAAGTGGATGACCAATTTACTTTTGGTATGGTTTATGGATTTATGGAACTCATGTGCTAAGAAAGCCAAGCCCTAGGGCTCAACGGCATCACCTGAACCCTCCATCTCGGCTTCTGTTTCACTTGCCTGTTTCTTCCTTCGGCCCATATAAATACCACTGAACTTCTACATTCGCTAATCCTCACAAGATGGGAGGATCACAGCTCTGATACCACTGTAATGTTCCCAAGCCAATTTTTTTGCTTAGGGGCACTAGCTAACCACTGAATCAACTATTTGACTGTTTGTGTTTGCAGGTTGGCCACTAATATTTTGGCCTTTTATTATGCGAAGTAAGAAATTGATACAATTTAGAAGTAGATCTGGAATAACATCAGATGGCTCCAAGATAAATATATGAGCTGCTACAAAATGCTCCTGGGAATACAAGATAAGCCTCCCAAAGGCTGAGTGCAAGATGAATGATCCAATACAAAAAGCTAGAGTTTTGCCCAACCCTCTAGCTACTGGCACATCCTGCTAAGAGAATGTGAAGACCAAGGGTTCAGCCCTCCTGAAGAAGACTTCCAAATGCTAGCAAACTCCACCAAGAGACAAATCAAGGCAAGGGAAACCCCCTTCTGAAGTATGAAGTCTAAATACTAAGTCTTCCCCCTCCAACTGTTGAAATTCTAATCAGGTATGGCCCTCCTGAAACCCTGAAGTGCCAACAATTCGTCCTGGATGAATGAGGTCTCCAAATCACCTGAAACTCTCTAGGATGATAGATCGGGCAGCCACAAGCCCCTAGGAGAAGTTTCAAGATCAAATCTAAGATAGAGCCTCCTAGATCTGAGAATCACTAAATCACCAAGATGACCTCCTTCCTTCAAAGTTGTCCCAACCTGTAGATAATAACCTGGCCGTAGTAACTCCTCAAGAAAACCTCCAAACTGATGAGCAAGGTCCTGCAAGCAAAACCCAAATGCTAGAATCTCCAAAAGCTCTGTCAAATAGCTGGATCGAACTGTTCCTCAAGCAATGGTGTGTCCCTACTGGAAAACCCTAACTGGTACAGCCCTACTGCTCTCATGAATAGATGATGAGTGTAGAATGGTGTGGGTGGAGTATTTTATCCCCGAGACCAAGCTTGGAACAAGGTGAGTGGAATCTTTCACCATTGAGTTGTTCTCTAGGGTTTGTAATCTCAAAACCCTCAAAAATGTGTTCTCAAGAGCTCAACAAGCAAAATACCAAATATCCAAGATGATTGAAAGGTGCACCCTAGCCTTTCTTTTATACCTCCATTATGTTTTCCTGTTGAGTTAGTTTAACCCCTAGGTTCAACTCCTAACTCAACCTCCATCGTTCTAATTCTTCATTGAGTTATTTTTTGCCCTTTTTCCCTTTTTCCTAAATCAACTTCAAAATATAACATTAGTTTGGTTGACTTTCCCCATGTTGTGTGAGACTATGGTCTAGTGGGGATGTCTAGACCACTAAGTCTTCCCATACCTCTTCATCAAGAGGTGGAGAACATTACAGCAACATTGGGAGCATGTACAGAAAGCCATGAGCTGTGTTGTAACCAAAGATTGCCAAAATGAAAACTGATCAACAATTCAAAGCTAATGTTCCCATTTGGGTTTCCAAGGTAAATACTAAAACCTTTGTATCCATTATGTGATTGATTTTATTTGCAGTAAGAATTCTCTTATATGTGATTTATAAGAGAATGGTTAATATGTTAATATGTTGTTCTGAATGTGACGGTGGCGCTAAGAAAGAATTCCCAGTTGTAGTTATGTTAAGTTTACTTGGAATTTTATCCCAGTGAGCAATTGAAGGATGCCAACAGCTTTGTAATGCTCACCGCTCATCTTACTCTGGGATTCAAGATCATGAGATAGCCGTTCAAATTAATAGTTGAGTTTATAAATCTGATTGCAAGAACATCCCAAAAAAATTGAATTGCATTGGGACCGTTGGTGGTTGGACGGCCCATACACAGTGAATTCCCTCGAGATTAAGCCGTATGTAGCGATTCAATCTTTTTGAGGCCGTACGTCACTCTCTCTCCAAGCCTACACGCTGGTTGGTGGCTGGATAGTGATTGTCTTGTGTTCTTGGCAGTGAATGGCATGGCATTTTCCATTAGACAATGGTTTATTCACCATTTTATAAGACATGGGCAATTAAAATAAAGGAATGTTGTTTCATATATTGGGAGAATCAATTCAAAGGTTATAGGACTGTTTTGAGAAATGTTTGGAATAAACTCTAGGAGGATACATGCTCCGCATTTTGGCTGCTCCTTATCTGAATGTACATGTGTATTAATGCTGGGGAAATGTGACTATGTGGGAAGCATTTCTTGTCTTTATATACGCTAGAGCAATCGATTTCCTTGTTAGTGAAGCGTTCCTTTCTTTATTGATGTTGGTGCATTAATTAAGCTTTGGTTGTTGGAGTATCATGGAAAAATGAAAATGCTGTATAAAACTCTGTTGTAGACAGCTTTGTGATTGGATTACATAGATCAAACCAAGAAAATCATTAAACCTTCGTTGCTTTATCCTCCAATTCAGAAATTGTAATGTAAAGCAATGTGGGAAAGGTGATGGGTAAAACGTTGGTGTCATTGCATTGTGAATGGAAAACCACAGTTTGAAGTAAGAAAATGTAAAATGTTTATACATCCATTGCCATGTTTTCCAGTCAAGAAATTATTGAGACATGTATTTCTACGGTTCAGAGTGCTCATTGAGACCCTATTGTCTAAACAGTAGACACAATTGCTCCTTCTTTTGTTTAATGAGGAAATAATTGTTGAGAATGTGTAGAATGTGTAGCATTCTTGGGCTACAGCCGTATCCTTGTCAAGTAGACTCTACCATATCACACAACTCAACCATATAGATATTTTAGATTTATAATCAATTGATTGTGCCTCTAATCAAATGAGAAGATGTGTTAATTCATTGGTGTGGTTCTTGTGTTGAGCAATAGAAATATTTAGACATCATTTGATTGATAAGAACCTCGAGTGTTGGGCATGAGTGAGTAAAAGACAGAGAACAACCTGGATAAAGACAGTCTACTTGAATTTGTTGTTGAGCATTGGCCTTGGCACCTCAGCTGTTGAGATAAGGCGTAGTCCAAGCCTTGAAGTTGTTAGCGCCAATTCTTGCAAGGTGGTGTTTCTCTCCAATTTCAGGTCCTTGGTATAAATGCGTAGAAAGGGGGTTTCAAAAACCCATCAAATGTGTTTTAATCAACGACCGCGGTCATGAGCGCCAAGCGCAGCACACAGAAGAAGTCCAGTTCAAGCTTAAAATCAAACGAGCAGGCATTTTCTTTTCAACGGCGAGGATCCACAGATGGAGCAGATCAACAGTCATTGGGTAAGTTTGAATCGTAGAGTTGCACGAGGTCCGACGCATGACCTCGTCTCTTATGGCCAAAATCACGAAATGATGAGCCATTTCAGCATTTCAGCTACCGGGACTTCAAAGGACACAGAGTCTCTCCCTTCCACTGCATTTCGAAACCCCGAAACGTGAAATGTGAAAAGCGCTCGGGAGCCATTTCGGCTATCGGGACTTCAAAGGACACGGGGTCTCTCTCTTCCACTGCATTTCGAAACCCCAAAACCCGAAATGAAAAGCGCCTAAGAGCCATTTCAGCATTTCGGCTACCGGGATGTGAAGAGACAAAGAGCGGTTCCTCCACTGCATCGGGAATCACCGAAACTCGAAACGCGAGGAGTGCCTTTGAAGATGGGCGCAGGGTCATGACCCGTGGTCACTTGGGGTAATAGGAGTTGGTTAAAGGGCCAAAGCGTCGAATTTAGCTGTAGGAGGCAGTAAATGAATATTGAAAAGGTGGTTGAGACCTCAACTCAACCCATTAATGGAAGGTATGGGAGGCTTGGAGCAATCAGCCCATGGTACCCTTGTATGTAGGTCCCCCTGCAAGAGCCATGCTGAGTTAAAGTGGCGTCAGATGAAGGAGTTCCATCCTGTTTTGACTGATGAGCCTGCACAAGCTAACTTGGACTTTAATGTCCCAGCTACCTCCCTACTGCGAAGGGGGCGAATTGCTATGAGTATATATGCTCAATTTTTGTATTTCTGAAGGGATCGATGGTAGAGCGAAGCTCCCGACCGTAAAGCTTTAACAAAGCCTCTGGTTCTCTGGTTATACAATGATATTTTGAGATTTCTTGTTTAATGGCGGCCAGGCTCCTCCTTTCCTTGTTCCTCTGAATCTGAAAGCCCAGGTATGGATGATCCAGTCGGGTGTTGCTGTAACTATATGATGCATGTTTGATTGTATTAGTTCTGCAACGTTTGAGGTTTACTTTGAAGTTTCTCCGGTCTGAGAGGATCTCATATCTAAGACTTTTCCCCTTTCTTTCCCTCCACTTACTCACCACTATGCAAATTTACTGGCTTAAGTTAAATCAAGACCTCACATGTCCTTGTTGTTTCAACCCAGTTTTCTGAGTGAGAGATATTGTTCTGAGTTTACTTCCATTCGATCACCCCCTTTATAAACAAATCGTGACATAAACTGATGGGCCTCAGGCTTACTCATGTTGCAATCCAGGAGTGACTTCTGACGCCAACATTTCTGGCGCCGTTGTCGGGGATGAAATTGAAGATTTTCCCTGGGATTGAACGACAAAGCTCACTGGCCCTGAGGGTGCATCAGAACCTAGTACATCGACATTGCTACTGTGCACCTGGCGACTCCACTGTGGCGACTCCAATGTTTCCAAATCACTATTTCAGTTGTGGCTACTTTAGCACGCCTGAAATCTAACCCAGAGGAGCTTTCTCGAGAAGGTTTCAACAGCTGCTTTCTCAGCCTGAGAAGTTTCCTGCGAGCACACAATGTTAAAGATTTGGCCTTTGATGGTGAACAAGGACCAGACACATTCAAAGTTGTGAATCTTTCACCTGGTGACTCCATGATTCAAGGATCGATTGGCGACTCCGTTGGTTTGGAATGGAGAAAATCCTAGCTTAGAGGTTTTCTCCTTTTAAATTTTCTGCTATTCCTAGTTTTCCTAATGTTGTTCCTTCTCCGGATGAATGGAGCGATTATTTGCCCATATTTAGAGAGCGTAAGGAGGACAACCCTGCTCAGCATCTCCATGAGTTTCATGAACTCATGCATCAGTGGGAGATACATCATGAGGATGTATTATTGAAAATGTTCATGTTCTCGTTAGTAGGGGATGCTCGTGGATGGTATCGTTCTCTACCCCCTGCTAGCATTTCTTCAATCAGTGAATTCCATGCAGCTTGTAATAGGCGCTATCAAAATTTTTATTCCTCTGAGTTTATTTGTCATAGTTGTTGTGAGGAATGTGAGGACAGTAGGCAAGATATGGATGTCTCATGAAGGTTGTGAGGATAAGAGAAGATATAAGGATGAGGACCCTGGGGAGGAGGAAGATGCTTTGGGCAAAGTTAGGGAACTGATCAAATCTCTCTCTGCCCAACTAGATAGGTGGGAAGTTGAACAATGTGCAAAGGATTTTCCAGCCTTAGAAGAAGATGCTCTGAGTGAGCTGATGGAGCAAGTGAAATCTCTCTCTGCCCAACTAGAAAGGTTGGAATCTGAAGACAACGAAGAGGATTTTCCAGTCCTTGAGGCAGATGTTCTTGACAGCTCGTTTGAAGAGGATATTGAAGATTTCATAAACTGTAGAGACATTATTGTATGCCCCTGATGAGCCTGTTGTCTCAGATTTAAAGGAGGAAGCGATGGTGGAAATGGATTGTTCTCTTTTTCTTCACGAGATTTCCCATGATGTGTTTACATTCGGGGTTGAAATGGAAGATCGAGAGATAGTTCCATTTTTGCAAAATGGAGGATTTTTGTTCTCACCCAACTTTGATGATTATTTAGAAGAGGAGCAGTAGAGTCCCACATCTCAACTTGCTGACCATAGGAGAAGCCAGCATGTATATGACATCTACGAATCGGATTATGAGCTGGATATGTTGGATTTCCAAGAACAGACCATAGAGCCTTATCCTCTATTCACTAAAGAAAAGTATCATGAGGAAACCAACCATCCCAGTCCTTCAAAATATGCTAAGCAGCACGAGGAAGAGCAAAACTCTCCCACGATTCCTGTTTATGACGATTACGAATCTGACTCTGGAGAGAGACAAGGAGAAGAACCAGAAGAAAAGCAAAAGGGACATTTTATCTTGTGCCCAGAGCGAGTCAGCGAGCAGCCACCGCCTGAGATAAGTAAGCCTACATCAGTTGTCCACCCACCTGTGCTTACCAGAGATATTCAACCACACATGAACAACTGTGCAACAGAGGAGGTTGCTTGTCGCCCGTTTTCTAGAGTTTTCCACTGGTCCTATGAGCCTGTGGAGGAATATATGGAGTTGTATCTCCTTCACAATTTGGAGCCACCCTTTTTCATCTCAACTTCAACCTGTAAGGAGGAGTTGAAGAGCGTAACCATTTTGTTGTCACGGTTACACCATTTGTTTGTGATCATCGACAGAAGGAAGGAGCTTCTATTCAGGAAGTTGTTTGAGTGGCTATGGTGGAAGTTTGCTTTCACCTAGCCCCATGTAAAGGAATTTATTAGTTTAGGACTGTACATAAATAAGCTCTTTGGAGCATCTATGTTTATTTTGTTTTGCTTTTACTTTTCGGCCTGTATTTTCAGCAGGGTGTTTTGAGCTTGACTACATAGCCCAACGTAAGGAAATTGGAATTGCAGAAGGAGTTCTTAGAGCATCGCAGGGACGACTCTATCCCCCATGGAACCTAATGTTAGCGCCAATTCTTGCAAGGTGGTGTTTCTCTCCGATTTCAGGTCCTTGGTATAAATGGATAGAAAGGGGGTTTCAAAAACCCATCAAATGTGTTTTATTCAAAGACTACGGTCATGAGCGCCAAGCACAGAACACAAAAGAAGTTCAGTCTGGGCTTAAAATCAAACGAGCGGGCATTTTGTTTTCAACGAAGAGGATCCACAGATGGAGCAGATTGATGGTCATCGGGTAAGTCTGAGTTGTAGAGTTGCATGAGGTCTGGCACATGAGCTCATCTCTTATGGCCAAAATCACGAAATGATGAGCCATTTCAGCATTTTGGCTACAGGGACTTGAAAGGACACGGAGTCTCTCCCTTCCACTGCATTTTGAAACCCCAAAATGTGAAATGTGAAAATCCCCCGAGAGCCATTTCGGCATTTCAGCTACCGGGACTTCAAAGGACATAAGGTCTCTCTCTTCCACTGCATTTCGAAACCACGAAACCCGAAATGAAAAGCGCCCGGGAGCCATTTCAGCATTTCGGCTACCTGGATGTCAAGAGACAAAGGGCCACTCCTCCACTGCATCGGGAATCACCGAAACCCGAAACGCGAAGAGCACCTTTGAAGATGGGCACAGGGTCACGGGCCGTGGTCACTTGGGGTAATAGATGGAGCTGGTTAAACGGCCGAAGCGTCGGGTTTAGCTGTAGGAGGCAGTAAATGAATATTGAGCAGGTGGTTGAGACCTCAACTCAACCCATTAATGGAAGTTATTGGAGGCCTGGAGCAATCAACCCATGGTACCCTTGTATGCAGGTCCCCCTGCAAGATCCATGCAGAGTTAAAGTGGCGTCAGACGAAGGAGTTCCATCTAGGTTTGACCGAGGAGCCTGCACATGTTAACTTGGACTTTAACGTCCCAACTACCTCCCTACTGCGAAGGGGGCGAATTGCACTTAGTATATATGCTCAGTTTTTGTATTTCTGAAGGGATCGATGGTAGAGCGAAGCTCCCGACTATAAAGCTTTAACAAAATCTCTGGTTCTCTGGTTATACAATGATATTTTGAGATTTCTTGTTTAATGGCGGCCAACCTCCTCCTTTCCTTGTTCCTCTGAATCTAAAAGCCCGAGTATGGATGATCCAGTCGGGTGTTGCTGTAACTATATGATGCATGTTTGATTGTATTAGTTCTGCAATGTTTTAGGTTTACTTTGAAGTTTCTATGGTCTGAGAGGATCTCATATCTGAGACTTTTCCCCTTTCTTTCCCTCCACTTACTCACCACTATGCAAATTTATTGGCTTAAGTTAAATCAAGACCTCACATGTCCTTGCTGTTTCAACCCAGTTTTCTGAGTGAGCGATATTGTTCTGAGTTTACTTCCATTCGATCACCCCCTTTATAAACAAATCGTGACATAAACTGATGGGCCTTACTTATTCCTGCTGCAATCCAGTAGTGACTTCTGACGCCAACATTTATGGCACCGTTGTCGGGGATGAAATTGAAGATTTTCCCTGGGATTGAACGACAAAGCTTACTGGTCATGAGGGTGCATCAGAACCTAGTACATTGAGATTGCTACTGTGCACCTGGCGACTCCACTATGGCGACTCCAACGTTTCCAGATCACTGTTTCAGTTGTGGCTACTTTAGCACGCCTGAAAGCTAACCCAGAGGAGCTTTCTCAAGAAGGTTTCAACAACTGCTTTCTCAGCCTGAGAAGTTTCCAAGGAGCACACAACGTTAAAGATTTGGCCTTTGATGGTGAACAAGGACAAGACACATTCAAAGTTGTGAATCTTTCACCTGGTGACTCCATGATTCAAGGATCGATTGGCGACTCCGCTGGTTCGGAATGGAGAAAATCCTAGCTCGGACTTTTGCTCCTTTTAATTTTTCTGCTATTCCTGGTTTTCCTAATGTTGTTCCTTCTCCGGATGAATGGAGCGATTATTTGCCCATATTTAGAGAGTGTAAGGAGGACAACCCTACTCAGCATCTACGTGAGTTTCATGAACTCATGCATCAGTGGGAGATACATCATGAGGATGTATTATTGAAAATGTTCGTGTTCTTGTTAGTAGGGGATGCTCATGGATGGTATTGTTCTCTACCCCCTGCTAGCATTTCTTCAATCAGTGAATTCCATGCAGCTTTTAATAGGCACTACAAAAAGTTTTATTCCTCTGAGCTTAGCTGTCATAACTGTTTTCATGAATGTGAGGACAGTGAGCAAGATATGGTTGTGTCTCATGAAGGTTGTGAGGATAAGAGAAGATATAAGGATGAGGACCTTGGGGAGGAGGAAGATGCTTTGGGCGAAGTTAGGGAACTGATAAAATCTCTCTCTGCCCAACTAGATAGGTGGGAAGTTGAACGATCTGCAGAGGATTTTCCAGCCTTAGAAGAAGATGTTCTAAGTGAGCTGATGGAGCAGGTGAAATCTCTCTTGGCCCGACTAGAAAGGTTGGAATCTGAAGACAACGAAGAGTATTTTCCAATCCTTGAGGCAGATGTTCTTGACAGCTCGTTTGAAGAGGATATTGAAGATTTCATAGCTGTAGAGACATTAGTTTCTCCCCTAATGAGCCTGTTGTCTCAGATTTAAAGGAGGAAGCGATGGTGGAAATGTATTGTTCTCTTTTTCTTCATGAGAATTCCCATGATGTGTTTACATTAGAGGTCGAAATGGAGGATCGGGAGATAGTTCCATTTTTGAAAAATGGAGGAGTTTTGTTCTCACCCAACTTTGATGATTATTTAGAAGAGGAGCAGCAGAGTCCCACATCTCAACTTGTTGACCATAGGAGAAGCCAATTTCTATATGACAACTACGAATCAGATTCTAAGCTGGATATGTTGGATTTCCAAGAACAGACTACAGAGCCTTATCCTCTGTTCACTAAAGAAAAGTATTATGAGGAAATCAGCCATCCCAGTCCTTCAGAAGATGTTGAGCAGCACAAAGAAGAGCAGAACTCTCCCACGGGTCATGTTTATGACGATTACGAATCTGACTCTGGAGAGAGACAAGGAGAAGAAGCATAAGGGACATTTTATCTTCTGACCAGAGCCAGTCGGTGAGCAACCACCGCCTGAGATCAGTAAGCGTACGTCAGTTGTCCACCCACCCGTGCTTACCAGAGATATTCAGCCACACGTGAACAACTGTGTAGCAGAGGAGGTTGTATGTCGCCCATTTTCTAGAGTTTTCCACTGGTCCTATGAGCTTGTGGAGGAATATATGGAGTTGTATCTCCTTCACAATTTGGAGCAACCCTTTTTCATCTCAACTTAAGCCTGTAAGGAGAATTTGAAGAGTGTAACCGTTCTGCTATCACGGTTACACCATCTGTTTGTGATCATCAACAGAAGTAAGGAGCTTCTATTCAAGAAGTTTCTTGAGTGGCTATGGTGGAAGTTTGCTTTCACCTAGCCCCGTGTAAAGGAATTTATTAGTTTAGGACCGTACATAAATAAGCTCCATGGAGCATCTATGTTTATTTTGTTTTGCTTTTACTTTTTGGCCTGTATTTTCAGCAGGGTGTTTTGAGCTTGACTCCATAGCCCAACGCAATGCAACTGGAACTGCAAAAGAAGTTCTTAGAGCATCGCAGGGACGACTCTATCCCCCATGGAGCCTAATGTCAGCACCAATTCTTGCAAGGTGGTGTTTCTCTTCGATTTCAGGTCCTTGGTATAAATGTGTAGAAAGGGGGTTTCAAAAACCCATCAAATGCATTTTATTCAAAGACCGCGGTGATGAGTGTCGAGTGCAGAACACAAAAGAAGTCCAGTTTGAGCTTAAAATCAAATGAGTGGGCATTTTTTTTTCAACGGCAAGGATCCACAGATAAAGAAGATCGACAGTCATTGGGTAAGTTTGAATCATAGAGTTGCACGAGGTCTGGTGCATGAGCTCGTCTCTTATGGCCAAAATCACGAAATGATGAGCCATTTCAGCATTTCGGCTACCAGGACATCAAAGGACACGGAGTCTCTCCCTTCCACTGCATTTTGAAACCCCGAAACGTGAAATGTGAAAAGTGCCCGAGAGCCATTTCGGCATTCGGCTACCGGGACTTCAAAGGACACGGAGTCTCTCTCTTCCACTCCATTTCGAAACCCCGAAACCCGAAATGAAAAGTGCCCGGGAGCCATTTCGGCATTTCGGCTACCGGGATGTCAAGAGACAAAAGGTCGCTCCTCCATTGCATCGAGAATCACCAAAACCCGAAATGCGAAGAGCGCCTTTGAATATGGGCACAGGGTCACGGCCTGTGGTCACTTGGCATAATAGGAGGAGTTGGTTAAAGGACCAAAGCGTCGGATTTAGTTGTAGGAGGCAGTAAATGAATATTGAGCAAGTGGTTGAGACCTCAACTCAACCCATTAATGGAAGGTATGGGAGGCCTGGAGCAATCAGCCCGTGGTACCCTTGTATGCAGGTCCCCCTGCAAGAGCCATGTTGAGTTAAAGTGGCATCAGACGAAGGAGTTCCATCCAGGTTTGACCGAGGAGCCTGCACAAGCTAACTTGGACTTTAATGTCCCAGCTACCTCCCTGCTGGGAAGGGGGCAAATTGCTCTGAGTATATATGCTCAGTTTTTGTATTTTTGAAGGGATCGATGGTAGAGCGAAGCTCCCGACTGTAAATATTTAACAAAGCCTCTGGTTCTCTGGTTATACAATCATATTTTGAGATTTCTTGTTTAATGGCTTCCAACCTACTCCTTTCCTTGTTCGTCTGAATATAAAAGCCCAGGTATGGATGATACAGTCGGGTGTTGTTGTAACTATCTGATGCATGTTTGATTGTATTAGTTCTGCAATGTTTGAGGTTTACTTTGAAGTTTCTCCAGTCTGAGAGGATCTCATATCTAATACTTTTCCCCTTTCTTTCCCTCCACTTACTCACCACTATGCAAATTTACTGGCTTA
Organism: Picea engelmannii; assembly: GCA_009831015.1. Lineage (NCBI taxonomy): Eukaryota > Viridiplantae > Streptophyta > Pinopsida > Pinales > Pinaceae > Picea > Picea engelmannii. Next base: position 220,639 of record ML807890.1, read on the forward strand.
AGTTAAATCAAGACCTCACATGTCCTTACTGTTTCAACCCAGTTTTCTGAGTGAGCGATATTGTTCTGAGTTTACTTCCATTCGATCACCCCCTTTATAAACAAATCATGACATAAACTGATGGGCCTCAGGCTTACTCCTGCTGCAAACCAGGAGTGACTTCTGACGCTGTTGTCGTGGACAAAATTGAAGATTTTCCCTGGGATTGAACGACAAAGCTTACTAGTCCTGAGGGTGCATCAGAACCTAGTACATCAAGATTGCTACTGTCCACCTGGCGACTCCAATGTTTCCACATCACTGTTTTAGTTGTGGCTACTTTAGCACGCCTGAAAGCTAACCCGGAGGAGCTTTCTCAAGAAGGTTTCAACAACTGCTTTCTCTGCCTGAGAAGTTTCCTGGGAGCACACAATGTTAAATATTTGGCCTTTGATGGTGAACAAGGACTAGACACATTCAAAGCTATGAATCTTTCACCTGGTGACTCCATGTTTCAAGGATCGATTGGCGACTCCGCTGGTTCGGAATGGAGAAAATCCTAGCTCGGAGGTTTGCTCCTTTTAATTTTTCTGCTATTCCTGGTTTTTCTAATGTTGTTCTTTCTCCAGATGAATGGAGAGATTATTTGCCCATATTTAGAGAGCGTAAGGAGGAAAACCCTGCTCAGCATCTCTGTGAGTTTCATGAACTCATGCATCAGTGGGAGATACATCATGAGGATGTATTATTGAAAATGTTCATGTTCTCGTTAGCAGGGGATGCTCGTGGATGGTATCGTTCTCTACCCCCTGGTAGCATTTCTTCAATCAGTGAATTCCATGCAGCTTTTAATAGGCGCTATCAAAAATTTTATTCCTCTGAGTTTATCTGTCATAGCTGTTGTGAGGAATGTGAGGACAGTGAGCAAGATATGGCTGTGTCTCATGAAGGTTGTGAGGATAAGAGAAGATCTAAGGATGAGGACCCTAGGGAGGAGGAAGATGCTTTGGGTGAAGTTAGGGAACTGATAAAATCTCTCTCTGCCCAACTAGATAGGTGGGAAGTTGAATGATCTGCAGAGGATTTTCCAGCCTTAGAAGAAGATGCTCTGAGTGAGCTGATGGAGCAAGTGAAATTTCTCTTTGCCCGACTAGAAAGGTTGGAATCTGAAGACAACGAAGAGGATTTTCCAGTCCTTGAGGCAGATGTTCTTGACGGCTCGTTTGAAGAGGATATTGAAGATTTCATAGCTATAGAGACATTTGTTTCTGCCCCTGATGATCTGTTGTCTCAGATTTAAAGGAGGAAGCGATGGTGGAAGTTTGCTTTCACCTAGCCCCATGTAAAGGAATTTATTAGTTTAGGACCATACATAAATAAGCTCCTTGGAGCATCTATGTTTATTTTGTTTTGCTTTTACTTTTTGGCCTGTATTTTTAGCAGGGTGTTTTGAGCTTGACTCCATATCCCAACACAAGGCGACTGGAACTGCAGAAGGAGTTCTTAGAGCATCGCAGGGACGACTCTATCCCCCATGGAACTTAGTGTTAGCGCCAATTCTTGTAAGGTGGTGTTTCTCTCTGATTTCAGGTCCTTGGTATAAATGCATAGAAAGGGGGTTTCAAAAACCCATCAAATTTGTTTTATTCAAAGACTGCAGTCATGAGCGCCGAGCGCAGAACACAAAAGAAGTCCAGTCCGGGCTTAAAATCAAACAAGCGGGCATTTTGTTTTCAACGACGAGGATCCACAGATGGAGTAGATCGACTATCATCGGGTAAGTTTGAGTCATAGAGTTTCACGAGGTCTAGCACATGAGCTCATCTCTTATGGCCAAAATCACGAAATGATGAGCCATTTCAGCATTTCGGCTACCGGGACTTCAAAGGACATGGAGTCTCTCCCTTCCATTGCATTTCGAAACCCCGAAACGTGAAATGCGAAAAGTGCCCGAGAGCCATTTCGGCTATCGGGACTTCAAAGGACACGGGGTCTCTCTCTTCCACTGCATTTCGAAACCCCGAAACCCAAAATGAAAATCGCCCGGGAGCCATTTCGGCATTTCGGCTACTGGGATGTCAAGAGACAAAGGGCTGCTCCTCCACTGCATCGGGAATCACCGAAACTCGAAACACGAAGAGCGCCTTTGAAGATGGGCACAGGGTCACGACCCGTGGTCACTTGGGGTAATAGAAGGAGTTGGTTAAAGGACCGAAGCACCAGGTTTAGCTATAGGAGGCAGTAAATGAATATCAAGCAGGTGGTTGAGACCTCAACTCAACCCATTAATGGAAGGTATGGGAGGCCTGGAGCAATCAGCCCGTGGTACCCTTGTATGCAGGTCCCCTTGCAAGAGCCATGTTGAGTTAAAGTGGCGTCATATGAAGGAGTTCCATCTTTGTTTGACCAAGGAGCCTGCACATGCTAACTTGGACTTTAATGTCCCAGCTACCTCCCTGCTACGAAGGGGGCGAATTGCTTTGAGTATATATGCTCAGTTTTTTTATTTGTGAAGGGATCGATGGTAGAGCGAAGCTCCCGACTGTAAAGCTTTAACAAAGCCTCTAGTTCTCTGGTTATACAATGATATTTTGAGATTTCTTTTTTAATGGCGGCCAACCTCCTCCTTTCCTTGTTCCTCTGAATCTCAAAGCTCGAGTATGGCTGATCTAGTCGAGTGTTGTTGTAACTATATGATGCATGTTTGATTGTATTATTTCTGCAACGTTTGAGGTTTACTTTGAAGTTTCTCTGGTCTGAGAGGATCTCATATCTGAGACTTTTCCCCTTTCTTTCCCTCCACTTACCCACCACTATGCAAATTTACTGGCTTAAGTTAAATCAAGACCTCACATGTCCTTGTTGTTTCAACCCAGTTTTCTGAGTGAGCGATATTGTTCTAAGTTTACTTCCATTCGATCACCCCCTTTATAAACAAATCGTAACATAAACTGATGGGCCTTAGGCTTACTCCTACTGCAATCCATGAGTGACTTATGATGCCAACAGAAACCAAGAAGCAAATTCACTTCATGTATGTTCGCTTGGTGATTAACAAAAGATGATCTTGAACTCGGAAGTCCAGATTATTATTGTGTTGTCAATCAGTTGCTTGCGTGAAGGTTACACCCAAGAACATGTCATTATAAAGACAAAGATCTTTGCATAAGACTGAGAACAACAATCACATTACAATTCTGTAGAGGATCCACATTGGTGAAGTGACTTCAAGTGAGTGGACTATAAGTCCCACGTTTACAGATCAATTGGAAAGGCTAAGTATAGGTTTCAAGGAGCACCCTCATGCTGCTGGTTGTGATTCCTCAACAAAGGTGCCCTCTCTATTGTTCTTACAGTACCAAGCTGATGTTCAACAGGTACCAAATCAATATTTTCAGGCTTGCTACAGATCTCTTGTGCAGAGCTATTGATTAGCATTGCCACATCCAAATCTGAATTTGGCATTGTTAGAACAACGCTTAAGGTCAATGTTAGATACCTCTTTTCCAAATTTGAGATAGTTTTCAACATCATCATTGACATTATGATTTTCTATGGTTGGTTTTATGTTACAGACCTATTTATCTTCCAAACCCTCAAAAGTATGGTTCAGATCATTCGCAACCATCATTATTGGCTCAAGTGAGTTTCCTGAATCATCCTTTGCAACATCTCCTGGATATGCTGAAATTGCAGTTATGTTTCTAGAAAAGCTCAGTTTATTGTAAAGAGATCACAGTTGGTTCTATGATCATTGTATCCACATCCTTACCCTCCATCTCTTTTCGTAAGTTGTAAAACTTTTCCAACAAAGCCATGTCTACTCCTGCCACTGCAGCCACTGAGCCTTTTTCAGGAAGAAAATTGGTACTCAATGCATCTAATGATGAAAAAATAGGTCTGATCTTAATAATTAGGTTTCCAACTTTTGCTCTCCTATGAACAGGATTGTCCAAGAAATGATAACACCTAGATTATTGCAGTAAGATCTGATCTCCCATGGTCTTGTGCTTGGTCTAATGTTCAGATTCCACATTGGCAGTTGTTGGCAAACCAGAAGCTGTAAGAGATGTTAGGACTGCAGACTCGTAGAGGGGCCTGAGATTGGATAGATATGAATTTTTTTCTCTATACAAGTTTTTACAATTTTAGAAAAAGGCTCACTAATGCCAGAAGTTCCAGCATCGATGAAGAAGACATTATTTTAACGTCCATGAGGCTAACAATAGCCTGTGGGACAGACCCCCTCACACACTGATTTCTGCATTTCAACCCTTTTTCTATTCAACTTGGTGATGAGCGCCCCCAATTTCTCCACTGTCCCCTCACTGAATAAATTATCCCAAGAGCTAACTATTAAGATACTTACATAGTTGTCCTTACTGTCTTTGAAGGCTTCACACTTTAAAATGAAATGTTTTTCTGTTTCCACTTTTCCGGAAGTACAAAACATACACACTCTTTCTTCCCAAGCTTCCTTTGGTCTTTTCCATCGCCCGGTTTCACAAGGGACTTGATGGGAATTGGTTCTTAATTGAGCAATAAGCATTTTGTCTCTCCAAGATATATTGGCCCCTATGTACGATTTTTTATGATGATTGTAAGTGGGGTTAAACTCTTTAATATAATACTCATTCTTTCTCCCTAGCCCTTTATCCCAAGTTCTCTTGTGGAACCTATTGATAACAAAAGCCTTTATCTCTTTATTGTTTGTAGGGAACCTTTTGAAGTCAATATCCCATTTACTAAGCCATTTACTATTTTTACGCATCCATATCTTCTTTCTTCTGCACAATATGTCATTGAAGATGACCTTAGGCTAACGACCATCTTCCATTTGCTCAATTTTTTTTAGATATCTTATGAGTTGCACCATAGAAATTGCTTCGATAGGAGCAACCCCCATTTCACTCAGCATGATATCATAAGGCACTTAACTTTTAATTTTAAACTTGTTTGTAATCAAGCGTTTTTTAATCTTCTCAATTTGCTTCCATTGTAAGTCAGATGTACTGCTTGTTGATGATTACAGCTGCGTGAGACATCCTCCAGGACACAGACTGAGTGAGTCGGCCTATGAGAGAGCCCATGAGTTGGGTGTGCCCATGAGATGGGTGTGTTGTTCCTCTCTGAGACAGAGATGGAACGTTGTGTGCCCCAATGTGGGGTGAGGAAGCCCATGAGTTGGGTGTGCCCATGAGATGGGTGTGTAGTTCCTCTCTGAGATGGAGATGGAACGTTGTGTTCCCCTGTGTGGGGTGAGGAGGCCCATGAGTTGGGTGTGCCCATGAGATGGGTGTTTCGTTCCTCTCTGAGATGGATATGGAACGTTGTGTGCCCCTGTGAAGGGAAGATGCCCATGAGCTGGGTGTGTCGTTATCTTTGAGACGGAGATGAAATGATGTGTACCCCTGTGAGGGTGAAGGAGCCCATGTGATGGGTTTACTATTCTCCTCTATGCAGAGAGTTGAAATGATGTGGTACTCCAGATGATTCTCCTGTGAGACGCAGTGAGATAGAGATATGTTGAGTAGGATGTCTCTATGGTTGAGCACAAGTGGACATGATCCTAGTGGTTGAGCACTAGTGAGTGTGTGTCCAGATGATTCTCCTATGAGACCCAGTGAGATAGAGATATGTTGACTTGGATGTCCCTGTGGTTGAGCATAGGTGGGCATGCCCCTAGTGGCTTAGCACTAGTGGGTGTGTGAGATCCCTTGCTATATTGTCTAAGAGTAATATTTACCTGTAACCCTAATTGTGATGTACAGGATACAGGTCGGCCTTGTTTCCATCCTTATACACACTTGCAAACATGAGCTAAGTTCGGCTCACTTAGTGTGTCCTTGGAGGCACAATGCCTAGGTTCACAGCCCATGCTGTCACTTTGATCGGAACCTCTTCCATCTAGGCTCACTCCTAGGGAAGCCAAGGGGGGTAGGCCCTAGTTTCTAGATTAGTTTTAGAGTTAAGTTCTAGGAGTTAGTTTTAATTTGTTAAGGCTTGGGGGATTCTAACCTAATATGCTAAGGCAACAATGCAAGATGCAAGGGTTAGTATGTTAAGCAAGACCTTTCCTAGGGAAACTAAGACTAGTGCCTAAGATTGGGCAAGGGGTCAACTAAGTTAAGGGGTTGTTCATTACAAATAGATTACAATATTACTTAAAAAAGAATAACTTGATCAAATCAATATTAGATACAAGAATTACAATTCAAAGAATGATAAAATACAACAACAAGCTAACCACTTTGTTTATATGTGTTGGTGCAGGATATAAAAAAGATTAAAGCATCACATAACATTATCATCAAAGCATCAAGACCATCATCATCAATATATCAAGAAGAAGATTTATAAAGTTAAGCACAAGTATCAAGGATGAAGATCAACCACTCTTAATTATTAAACCCACAAATATTTAGAAATTTAGATCCAGGGTTGAGTTGTTAAGCTTTCTAGGTTATCAAATTTTATTAAGCTTTCACCAAAGCCTCCTCCTCCTATTGCCAAATAACTTTCGGATGCTCAATAAGTGTTGCCACCCTAGCTTCACAGGTCATCCGTAAGATAAGAGTACTTCCCGGAGAGGACACATCCTGTGCGCCGTGAGACAGTCCCCTGCCTACACCCTCCGTTGTTTTCCTCAAGTCTCGTTTTAGATGGTGAAGATGGTGGTCTAAGGTACCCTAAAGAGTTTATTAAGTTGTTATATATGTTATGTAGACTTTTAGGAGTGTTTAGGAGTGTTTTAAGGATTTTATGACACTTTTTAAGAGTGATTTAGTGACCTGGCCGAAACTCACTTCAGCCTTTAAAATGTGTTGATTTAGTTATGAGATTAAGAGCATTAACACATGCATATGTCACTTGATTGCACAATCAGATAGCTTGAAAAAAAATAACAAGGGCAAGAACAACTTGCCAACCAATAGAAGAGAAGCAATCACACTTATATCATATTCACGAGCATTAAGTGTGAAAAGGAAAAGATTTAGATGTTGCCTACTTATCAACTTAGAAACAAGTTACTTCAAGCATATGGCATTAAGAGATCTATGCAATGAAGAAGAACACCATCTACTTATTGAAGCATTTAAACATCAAAGATTATAGATCTAAGCATTAAAGATAAATATAAACACTTGTAAGTTGATTATGAGGCCCAATAGGCTTAAGTTAGAGAATTATTAAGTGTTAGATCTAGATTCTAGAATATTTAGAACATTAACCAATTAGATCTTAAATCACAAAATAAACCCTAAACCAACCTTTTGGGGTATTCCTCTCCCAAATAAGTAGGCAATTAATTAAGATGCTTAGCTTAAAAAATTTGAGAAAGGAGAGAGGCAAGCAACCAAGGAAGAAGCAAAAGAGAGGCAAAGGGAAAAAAGCAAACAAGCAAACCAAGAAGGAAACATGCAAACCCTAACTCCATGTGTTAGGGTTTGGGAGATACCCTTTATCTCACAAACCCTCACATCCTAGCAAGAAAGAGGAAAAAAGGTAAGAAAGGAGAAATATCTAAACTAAACCCTAACCACCCCAAGGATCACACATGGGAGGAGGTCGTACCACTCCTTCTCCCACAACTATGAGCCACTACAAGCAAGCAAAATGGAGAAAAAGTGAAGGAAAACACTAAGAAATTGAAGAAGGAAGGTTGAGAAATAGCTACCAATCCCTTGGGGGGTCTTTGAGTGTTGTGTGGATGCCTTTGGGTAGCCAAAACCCTTCTCAACCAGATCTGAACCTGCAAAAACCAGCAAGGTTTCCCTTGCTAGGAGTGCTACACACAACAATACAAATGGAGGAAAAAAATTGTTTTTTGGGGCAAAAATTTCCTTGAAAAATTTTTGGAAAATTTTATATTATGATGACCATACAACTTTATTATGCTGGCTAAAATATGGATTGCAAATAAATATAAGGAGAAAGAGCAATAGAAAAAGATTGCTTGGAGTGTATGAAAATCTTAAAGGGGGACTCTTCCAAGAGGCATCCCTAATGAAACCCTTGAAGTTCAACCTGCAAAAACTAACATAATAGCATGTATACAATGGATAATATGGAGGGTTAAACTAATAAAGTGAAATACTTGCACCCTATCTAGCTAACCACATATATAGATCTACAAGATTACTCTTTGCAAGATCTACTCAAATAAAATACTTTACCTAAGATCCATTCATGCAACCACCATATCAAATTAAAACAAATTTACCTCATGTGTTGTAAGAACCAAAATACTTATAGATCTTCCCAAAATTCTCCAAAGCTTCTTTTATTATTGCATCAAGAAATGGGATCTTGGAGAAATACTTGCTCCAAAACCCTAAGAGAAGAAAAATGAAAATGGATGGAATAGAGAGAGAAAGAGTGGAAAATCAAGTAGCATAACACTAGCTCAAGATATGGTGAGTTGGGAGTGAGGAAACGGATCTATTTATACTTGGAGAGGCAAACCTACCTCTCTTGGATCAATACCAAGTGTCCACCACCAAGCATAAGAGTAGATCTCAAGGCTAGGGCACACCATCTAGGGTTTAGATCATAGATCTAGGGTGTAGATGGGTGTGGGAGGTGTTGGGATCAAGAAAAAGTGTAGTGGAAGGCTAAGGGATGCATGCCAAGGAAGAGAAAAAAGCCCCAAATAATAAAAACGAATTTTCCTTGGAGATCCACAAGAGGAGGGGGGGTAACTCTCCTTGGAGGGCGCACCACTTGGGGGAGATCACATGGATCAAGGATGTGGATGAGTGAGGGAGTGTTGGGATCAAGCAAAAAGGCAAGTGGGAGGCTACGAAAAGTGTGTGAAGGGATATATTTAGTCTCCCCTTATTTTTTTCATTATTTTTTTGCTTTTTGGAGACTTTCTAGAAGGGAGGCACACCCCTCTAGGCAAAGTGACATTTTTTCTTAATGGCTAGGTGGGGGGTGATGTGAGGGATAGAAAAGGCTAGGAAGGGTTAGGAAAAATCTCTCTCACCTTTATCCATCTTTACATCATCCTCTAACTCATTATTACAAAATTACATTTTTGCTATGTTTGGATTTTAGCAATTAAAATTGTTGTTTTTGACTGACTGACACTGTGGGTGGACAAACCCATAGCAAAAGTTGTCCGACTGAGCTGAAACTTGTTCCATGGATGTGGGGGGTGCTATTCCATTTATTTTGAGCACAAATGCTCCTATCAAAAGTCCAAGGACCTAGTTTTTACAATTATTGTTCAAAAATAATTAATTAATTAAATAATTAAACCTCCAAACTTAGGGAAATTTAATTAAAAATTAATTAATTAAAAAAAAACTAACTTAGACTCGATGGAATTCCGTGAAACTTTATAAGATGTCTTGCATGGTCGTTTACAGTGATTCCCTATAATAATTACCAAAAGATAAACCCACTAGAACGTCGTTCACCACTTTGGAGGAATTATTGCAAGTGTGAGGGAAAAAATCAAGGGAAATCAATAAGGCTAAAAAGCCCAATTGATAACCTGAGGATAAAAAATCCTCGGTGAATGGAACTCTCCCAGTGAACCAATCCCAAGTTAATTTACCTAGACATGACTCATGCAGACCTATTACATTATTAACCCACGTAGGGGTGCGGAAATTCCAATTACAAAAAGAAGTGTTGGGGCCAAACATGCCTTGTAGAACCAAAGTCTTCGACAAATTTGCATCTGATGATGCATCTCTTCATGGCACATAGAGTTGACCACCTATGTTGGAGAGGCAATCAACAGGCCCCACCATAAAGTGAAAGATAATTAATATTGTAATTATTAATTATATTCTGAGTTATTGAGGTCGGCCCTATTGTGCCAATAGACACATCATTTGATGTGATAAGTCTTGTATAAATAAAGGTGAATCCCCATTGAGGAAACACACTTAACATTGTGTCATCTCATGATTTCAGAAGTTGTGGTCTGAAATTATGAGAATTACACCACCCTCTTGTGTGCTAGGTTTGGTGATGGTGTGGGAGGTCTTTCTCTTGAAGAATATAGCAAAGGATTGGCTAGGTTTTATTCCCTTGTTGAGAAGGGTTTCCCAGGATACTTCTTGTGTTCTTGTGCATGGTTATTCTTCTTGTGATATTAGTTTACTGCAGTTAGTTAATGTATTGTTGAAATAGTTATGGTTTAGTTCATGCTAATGATAAAATTAATTAAACCTCATACTTGAGCTAAACCATAGTGAAAACTCAACATGGTATCAGAGCAGGTCCTGAAGATGACCCCTTGCACATTCAAGAAGAAAGTTGTGAACATATGAAGGCTATAATATCCCAACGGTTGAAGTAAGGAGAGGACCGAACCTTCTCCTAAAACCTTAAGGTGAAAAATAATGTTGGTTGTAGGCTTAAGACTCTGGCCGAATCTTGTTTAAGTATCCTGGACAACATGGGAAGGCAACCACCTGCTCCTTGGTGGCTCGGCCTGCTAGAAAAGGGTAGCCACAACCTAGGAGAGGCTCTGCATGCTAGCTACAGGTTTGTTTTATGGAGTCTAGACATTCTGAAGTAGCCGACAGTCCAGGAGTTCTTAAGGCAAACATAACTACAAACTCAAAACAATTTTCAGACTAGTTTTTAAGGTCAATTTCTGAGGAAAATTTAGGCATGCTTTGAGACCTATTCTAAGGACTTTTTTAAGCAAGTTAAGGGGTCTACTCTAGCAAAGATTTTTGAGACATATTTAAATCTGTTCAAGCAAAATGTTTTGAGGCATATTTAAAACTGTTCTATGGATGAAATATTAACCTTCTATGGCGGAAGCTAAGAGGCTTATATCTGAGGGAAGAACTGAGGCTATCTTTTGTATGAATTTGAGGTCATTCCCTTGTACATATCTGAGACAATGCAGGATGAATCCTTTATGGCAGAGTGAAGGAAACCTAGGTCCAGATCTGAGGCCTCCTTATTAGCAAATTCATGTCAACATAAACCAAGTTTTGGAAAGTTTGTAATAGCATTCTAAGGTTGTCTTGTTGAAGCAGTGTTTGGAAAGAAGTTTGAGGGAAAGAAGTTTGAGTGATTATTCTCGACAATACAAGACCTGTTATGAGGCCATCATTTGACAGTCACAAGGCCAAATTGTTGACATATATGAGGTGCATATCTGAGTGGGTTAAGAGGAAAATTGAGATAGATATAAGGGATATTTTAAGGCCTTTTCTGAGGCTAAACCAAGTTCAAATATGAGGGTTTTTTTCGTGTTACAACATGTTATGAGGCTAAACCAAGTGCATATCAGAGGATGTTTTCATGTTGTTCTAAGGCTCATATACAACCTGTTCTGAATCTTCATTCAATGTGTATCTGAGACTTGGATAGAAGAATGTGGAGGTGGCCACAGGAAGCTACAACAACATATTTTTCCTTCTAGTCTATGGAGGAAGGAACCCTTGCTAAAATCATGGATCCAGATGGATCTCAGTGCACTCAAAGTAACAACACATGGGAAGTGAAGACTCCAAGTTTTATTGTTTTAATTATCATGCCTCTAACCTACATTTCTAAGGTTGCTACATTACAAGTAGGTGTTGTAGTTGTGACAACAATCCTTAAATTTTTTTGACTCTAGAGATGTACTCATTATTCTCCTCTTGGAGATATTCTTGTCTTGTTTCCTTTCATTTGTTTTCTTATTCCAGACAGGTTAACAACAAAGGAAGATGTTCATCCTTCCGATTTCAGAGGGAGTTACTTGACTTAGAGGGAGTCAAACTATTTGAGAAGAAGGAAGAGACATTACCTTCTCCCCTTCAGCAGTTCAGAGGGAGACAACCATTGATCCAGTTGATCCAGTTGCTCCAGTTGATATGAATAGAGACATTACAGTAGGACATAAAAGGCATGTCTGAGCTCGACAAACTCTGCAAGAGGTAGAGGGACATGCAGCCCCTCAAGGCACATCCCGAAAGAGAAAAAGACCAAAGAGATTTTCAAGCTACTTTTCAGCCATGAGCCACATCATTAATACTAGGCCTTCTTGTCATGGAGAAGTAGCAGGTCAACAAGTATGGCAATATGCCATGACAGAAGAGCATCAGTGCATCATGATGTGTGGGATATCATTCCGAGACTAGAAGGGAAGTCTGTAGTAACTTCGAAGTGGATCTATAAAGATCAAGCATGCAGTTGATGGAAGTGTCGAGAAATACAAAGTGAGATTTGTAGCGAGAGGACTCTCAAAAATAGAGGGAGTTGACTATGATAAAGCATTTGCTCCAGTAGCCCGATACACTTCCATCTGTACTATCATTGCACTAGCTACATCCATGATTTGGAAACTACATCCGATGGATGTAAAGACAACCTTTCTCAATGGTGAGATTGAGGAAGAAGTTTAGATCAAGCAACCAGAAGGATTCGTGATACACAACGAGAAAACTCATGTGTACAGGTTGAAGAAAGCCTTGTTTGGACTAAAGCAAACACCTCATGCTTGGTATGAGAAGATGGATGGATTCTTGATGAGTTTGGACTTCAGCAAGAGTGTTGTTGATCCAAACCTATATTATCATATTGTTGGTGACGAGTGCCTAATCTTGGTCCTGTATGTGGATGACTTGTTCCTCACCGGTTCAGAAAGACTTGTTGTTGAATGCAAGCAAGCATTGACTTCTGAATTTGAGATGATGGATCTGGGTATGATGCACTACTTCTTGAGACTAGAAGTATGGAAGAGGACTGATGAGATTTTTCTGAGTCAAGGAAAATATACAGTGGAAATATTGAAGAAATCCGTTATGACAATGTGAAAATCCATGGTGATGGATTTGAAGAAAATGAATGATACTTCTGATGATTCAGGCGATATTGATTCACATTTGTACCAACAACTGATTGGATCATTGATGTATCTGGTTAACACTAGGCCTGATATATGCTATGCAGTGAATGTACTAAGTCAGTTCATGAGCCAGCCAAGACAGACTCACTGGATAGCAGTGAAGCATGTATTGAGATATCTACAAGGCATAGTTGGATATGGCCTGAGATATGCCTCTAGTGTAGACTTGATCTTGCAGGGATATACCGATGCAGATTGGGAAGGGAATGTAGTGGACCGAAAGAGCACATCTGGTTGTTGTTTTACCTTGGGGTCTGTCATGGTTTCCTGGTGCATTAGGAAACAGATCTATGTGGACTTGAGTACCGCAGAAGCAGAGTATATAGCATTGAGTGTGGCAGTCCGCGAAGCAGTGTGGATTTTCTAGCACCTGACAGATTTATTTCATCATGAGATGGATCCTACCATTATTCATTATGATAACCAGAGTTGTGTGAATCTCTCTAAGAACCCTGTGTTTCACGATAGATCGAAACACATTGAAATAAAATATCATTATATCAGAGACACGGTGCAGAGGAAAGCAATACACGTGTAGTACCTTCCTACACATGAGCAGATTGCAGATATCTTCACCAAACCACTTGCCAAGACGAAGTTCAAGTAATTCCTTGAGATACTGGCTTGGTGGAGAATACCTCCCTAGCTGAGAGGGAGTGTTGATGATTATTTCCAAGACTAAGTTCGAGTACTTTTGTGAGAGACTTGGCATGATGGAGAATGCCTCCCTAGCTAAGAGGGAGTGTTGATGATTACAACTGCGTGAGACATCCTCCAGGACACAAACTGAGTGAGTCGGCCCATGAGAGAGCCCGTGAGTTGGGTGTGCCCATGATATGGGTGTGTTGTTCCTCTCTGAGACGGAGATGGAACGTTATGTGCCCATGTGTGGGGTGAGGAAGCCCATGAGATGGGTGTGTAGTTCCTCTATGAGACGGAGATGAAATGGTGTGTGCCCCTGTGTGGGGTGAGGAATCCTATGACTTGGGTGTGCCCATGAGATGGGTGTTTCATTCCTCTTTGAGACGAAGATGGAACAATGTGTGCCCCTGTGAAGGGAATATGCCCATGAGCAAGGTGTGTCATTCTCTTTGAGACAGAGATGAAACGATCTATACCCCTGTGAGGGGTGAAGGAGCCCATGTGATGGGTTTATTGTTCTCCTTTGTGCAGAGAGTTGAGATGATGTGGTACTCCAGATGATTCTCCTGTGAGACGCAGTGAGATAGATATCTGTTGAGTAGGACATCCCTGTGGCTGAGCACAGGTGGACGTGATCCTAGGTGTCCAGATGATTCTCCTGTGAGACACAGTGAGATAGAGATCTGTTGACTTGGACGTCCCTGTGGTTGAGCACAGGTGGAAATGCCCCTAGTGGCTGAGCACTAGTGAGTGTGTGAGATCCCTTGCTATATTGTCTAAGAGTAAGATTTACCTGTAACCCTAATTGTGATGTAAAGGATACAGGTCGACCCCACCATAAAGTGAAAGATAATTAATGTAAAAGATAATTAATATTGTAATTATTAATTATATTTTGAGTTATTGAGGTTGGCCCCATTGTGCCAATAGACACATCGTTTGATGTGATAAGCCTTGTATAAATAAAGGTGAATCCCCATTGAAGAAACACACTTAACATTGTGTCATCTCATGATTTCAGAAGTTGTGGCCTAAAATTATGAGAATTACAACACCCTCTTGTGTGCTAGGTTTGGTGATGGTGTGGGAGGTCTTTCTCTTGAAGAATACAACAAAGGATTGGTTGGGTTTTATTCCCTTGTTGAGAAGGGTTTCCCAGGATACTTCTTGGGTTCTTGTGCATGGTTATTCTTCTTGTGATCTTGGTTTACTGTAGTTAGCTAATGTATTGCTGAAGTAGTTATGGTTCAATTCATGCTAATGATAAAATTAATTAAACCTCATACTTGAGCTAAACCATAGTGAAAACTCAACATTGTTGGCCCACACTTCACAACCATAAAGAACCACCGGGATCACTAAAGGCCCAAAGAGAGTTTGCATAGTCATCCAATCCCATAGCTCTGCCTCTTTGCACCTATTTTGGAAAGCATAGAACGCTTTCCAACCTCTCAAAGTTCTTTTCTTTCTGCAACCTTCCCAAATTAGACTTTTGTTAAAGTCAATTCCGAGGTATTTGCAATCTGCCACTTCTTCAAGAGTGTTTCCTTCAAAGTAGAACTTATGTTGGTTATGTTTTCTTTTGCTAGAGAAAACTACCACTCTCATCTTGCTAGTAATGAATTGCATCCCCACTTTTCTACAAACGTGCTCAAGGGAAATTAAGTGTTCTTGTAGCCCAAGAGCAGTTTTAGCAATCAAAATAAGGTCATCTGCATACAAAAGAATCCTTATCACAAACTCGCCCAAAAGAGCAATGTTACCATCCTATAGCTTTAACCACTATTCAAGTTTGTCTATATATAAGCCAAAAAGGGTAGGGGACAATGGGCACCCTTGCTTGACCCTGATATCACTCCTAAAACTTTCGGAGATACTAGCTGACATTCTGATTTTGACATTAACCTCCTCATATAGCCTATGGACAACTGCTCTAAGATGCATAGGAACCCCAAGTTCCTTTATTCTATGCCAAAGCTTATCTCTAGGGACCGTATCAAAAGCTTTTTTGAAATCTACAAAGCAACAAAAGGCTTCCTCTTTTTTCTCCCACACTTTTTCAATGATGTGCCTTAGAGTTATACCGTGATCAAACATGGAGTGTTTAGGTATGAAACCTGCTTTCCCTTTAGCACACTTATTTCCTTCTTCCACCCACTTGTTAATTCTATTTTCTAGCATACTTTCGAATAACTTTGCAAACAAGGGGTTTATCATTATGATCCTATAGTTGGAGGGATTATTGACATCACCACTCTTGAAAATCAGTATTGTTAGGCTCGTTATCCAATCTATGGGGAATCCCTGCTGAATGATGTTGTTGATAAGAGCAACAATCTGACAATGCTGCAACCTCTTCAATATTGTTGCTTGCCTTGAAGATTCAAAGATTCGTCGAATTTGTGGTAACTAGGAAGAGGAGAATCAATATTATAATACTGGAGAATCTTTCCAGAACGCCTTGTATCCACCAAAAGTATCAAATCAGTTGACTTTAAAACACATAAGGTATGTTTACATGCTGGGACTTGGGTATTTTTTATGTAGCTTTCTCTATTTTGTTTTGGCCTTGAATATTTTTATATTTTCCTGAAAACTGCAGGGCACAGGTAAATGTCAAAGATGGCTCCTAGGATTACAAAGGGTATAATCTGAGTGCTAACAGCTCCTGATATGATAGATAAAATTGGCTCTCATATCTTAGAAAATTGTCAGGACTGTGTTCTATATTATGTACGTACATCTCCACTGAACCAGTGAACACACATTGGTAGGTCTCACATGTTATCCGTTAGAACTAAAAAAATTCACCTTTGTGCTGCAACTTATAATACAATGCTAAATGATCTGAATTATAACAGTTATTTCCTTAATGATTAAACATGGTTCCATCGCTTCAGCAGTCTCCAGGTGGGGGTTGGGGCAATATTAGAATAAATGTTACTTTCTTATGCTTTTCACATATACAACCTAGGAATAGGAAGGGATTGGTGTGTAAGTTCTCCTCAAGTCTTGGGAAATCACCAGTTTCTCTTAGATAAGGAGCTCCAACTCAGTCAAACTGTAGGTATTTCACTTTCGATGCAAAGTTATCCGAAGATCTAAAGAGTGACTACTATCAAAAACCTGATGGATGACCTATTTAGAATTTAGAGCTTCCTTAAAAATGTGATTGCTATAAATTGGAAAGTGTTATAAATCATTCTTTCTTGGTCTATCCAATAGACTCTATTGTCCATTTCTAATATAAAGAAAAAAATTAAATTGTTACATAACACTCAGGATAGTTGAGCATCATTGGATGCAAGGGAATTTCAACCATACCAACGCACTCCCCTAAATGCCACTAGATCTTGGGGATGTCCCTCCCTTGTTTTAAGGGCACTCCCTAATGCTGCAAAGTACCCTAAGATGTGGGGAACATAAGGGACACAATTCTTGCCCCCAAGGACAAATCCCCGACAACTTTGCTACAAACAAAATTTTGGTTATGTCTGAATTATTATACATATCTTAACCCCAATCGCTTACTTTTGGTTGTGTTAATATACACAACCCAACAAGCATTTTCTCTCCCTCAAAAGGAGGTGATCCAATGTAATGTTCCTGGCTTGGCTAGTCTAGGAAATGCTGCTAATGTGTCTGTAGGATCAATGGTCTACAACATATAAATGATCATACAAATAATAAACGCGACAAAGGACTGCAAAGTTTGTATTATGATATCTTTGTGGATTACAAAATGGCCGAATGCGGCTGAATAAACTGACAATACTCTACTAGATCAACATGTTAGACTAAATATTAGTTTATAATGGTCAATTAGAAATTAGGCTTAGGCATTAATAAAGTCAAAGTGACTTTAGGTTAATTTATTTGCTTTTAGGTCATATATTTGCTTTTAGGTTATATTTTCACTTTATCCCACATTCATAAAGTGGTTTGATTCTACTTGAGTGTAACCTATATAAGAAAGCTATTTGCTCTCTTTATTTCATTGATTAAATAAAGACAGATAACGTTATTCAAGATATCTTGGTTTCTGTGTGTGCTCGATTTTCGTTACATGGTATCAGAGCCAAGTTAGGGCCATGGAATCTGGGAGCGCGTGAAGACCTAGGGACTGCTGCCACCAGTGACGGATCAAGGGATCGCCAACGTATCACACTCAAGGAGTCAAAAGGGTTTTGGATCAACCAGAGTCAGGTTCATTTGATTTTTTAGTTTTAAAAGCCAGATTGTAGGTATTTTTCCATTATCTATCTGCTAAGTTCATTATTTTACGATCATCTATGGCTACATTGACCAACATCATGTTGGAAGGCAACCAAAATTTCTCTGGGAAGAACTACAATACCTAGAAGCAACGCATGTTGGCCATTTTTGCGTACCGGTGCCTATCAGATGTTGTTCTGGGCACAAGTCCTCATCTCATGGTCGCAGGTAAAGACTAGGACAAGTTTGATGGCCAAGACAGAGAGGCCGTGATGCTGATCAAATTGTCCATGATAGATGAGATGCTACCTGAGGTTCAGAATGGGAAGACTGTTGCAGTGATCTGGAAACAATTGAAAGAGACCCATGAGATTTCAGATAAGGGTCAAGCATTATTTTTAAAGAATATGTTGTTCTCGATCAAGATGAGTGAGGGTGCCTCTCTCCAAGAGCACTTACTCAAGATCAAGGACATCCGGGAGTAGTTGGAGGCCATTGATCGGAAGATGGCAGAAGCGGACAGGGTGGTGATCACGCTGAACAGCTTGCCAGGGTCATACGAGCACTTCATTAAGACCCTAAACATCACAGCTACAGACGTTGACCTGAAGTTTGGAGAGTTATCCAATAATCTCTTGCAGCAGAACAGGTGGAAGAAGCAGTTTGGGAGCAACAGTGAGACAGAGGGTTCTGAGCAGGCCTTTGCAGCCAAAGCTAAAGGCAAAGACAAATGGACAAGGAAACCTGGTCCAGGCAATGATGAGGATGCCACCAAAAGCCTGAAGACCATCACTTGTAATTATTGTGGCAAGACTGGCCATATGAAGAAGCATTGCAGAAAGCGGTCGGCAGATCAAAAGCACAACCACGGAGGGTCTCAGCAAAAGGCCCATGTTGTAGAGCACAAGGAGGAGAAGGAGGCAACCTTCTATGCCTTTATGGCCTATACACAAGTAGATCAATCCAAGTCATCTGCTTGGTTTGTTGATTATGGCACATCCAGGCATTTCACCAATCAGAAAGATTGGTTCACAGAGTTTACACCTAGTCCATCCAAAGACTCGGTGATCTTCGGTGGAGGCGAGGAGTGTAATATAGTCGGCAAGGCGAATGTTCAGATTTCCTTCGGAGGAAAGATGCTTATGTTTCTCAACGTCTACTATGTGCCAGGTATGGAGCTTAATATGCTCTCAGTTAGTCAGATTATGAGGCACTCTCCTCACTTGGATGTCAACTTTAAAAATCACAAGTGTTATATCGTTGACAAGAATACCAAGAAGATTGTTGCTCTTGGTGTGGAGGACCATGGTCTGCTCATATTGGTAGATATTGGGCAGGGCAGAGAGCATGCACTGGAAATGAAGAGTGCATCAAACATCTTCACACTATGGCATCAGAGGTATGGGCACCTCAATTTTAACTACCTCTCCCAGTTGGCACAAGAGAAACTGGTAGAGGGACTTCCAGACATTCAGCAGAAGATTTAGGAAGTTTGTGGAGCTTGCCAGGCATGGAAGCAACATTGAGCTCCATTTGATGAAGGACAAGATTGGAGAGTGCAGAGGGTCCTTCAGCTGGTTCATGTAGACGTATGTGGACCAATGAACACGACATCAATCACCAGTGCTAGGTATTTCCTTTTGTTTGTTGATGATTTTAGTAGGAAAATGTGGGTGTATTTTTTGAAGTTGAAGTCTGACGTGTTTAAAGAATTTCAAAACTTTAAAGCATTAGTCGAGAATGAGTCAAGTTGTCATATTACCTCTCTTAGATCTGATAATGGTGGAGAATTATGCTCCAAAGAATTCAATAATTTTTGTGCTAAACATGGGATCAAGAGACAATACACCACACCCTATACTCCACAATAGAATGGGGTGGTTGAAAGGTGAAACCGCACTATCATAGAGATGTCCAGATGTATGTTGCAGAACAGGTGTGTTCCTAACAGGTTTTGGGTAGAGGCAATGTTCATAGCAGTGTACTTATTGAATAGATCTCCAATGATGGCAGTAAAGCAGAAGACTCCAGAGGAAGCATGGTCTGGAAGAAATCCCAAAGTAAGTCACTTGAAGGTCTTTGGTTCTACAACTTACACTTGGATTCCAGCTGCAAAACGAACCAAGTTAGGTCTGAAGAGTAAGAAGATGATGCTTACAGGGTACAACGACACCCATAAAGCTTACAGATTAGTTGATGTTGAGACTGATAAGGTGAGATTTAGCAGAGATGTTATTGTTGATGAGGAGGTTGGACCCTTCCATACTCCTCCCGCATTCAGAGTTACTGAGCAGCCAGAAGTCATTGAAGATTCAGGTGTCAAGATTTCAATAGCTCCACCTGAAGGGGGCAAAGATTCTCAGCATGATGATGAGGAGTCAGAACATGATGAGTCTTCTAGGTCAGTCAAATCAGTACATTCTAAAGCAGGAAGCCCAAGGCATGGTGGCAATACTGACTTCGCAGCCAAGGATTCCAAAAGACCCAAGTGGTGGCACGACACCATTAGAGATGTTCGGATAGGAGAGATGATCAAGGAAATAGTAAACAACATAATAGCATAGTCAACTTTGCTCTTATGGCCAATATTCAAGAGATCTATGAGCCTTAGGTATTCAAGGAAGCAAAAGGAAGACCTGAATGGGAAAAGGCCATGGAGGCTGAACATGAAAGTTTGATAAAAAATCAGACTTGGGATCTCACAGCTCTTCCATCAGGGAAGAAACCCATTGGCTGCAAATGGGTGTACAAGGTCAAGTACAAGGCAGATGGTACACTTGAAAAGTACAAAGCATGGTTAGTTGCGAAAGGATTCTCTCAGAGAGAAGGTATTGACTATGAGGAGACTTTTTCTCCTACAGCGAAGATGAGCACTATTCATCTTGTTCTAACCATGGAAGCATAGCAAGGCTGGAAGGTCCACCAGATGGACGTGAAAAGTGCCTTCCTCAATGGAGATTTGAAGGAAGTGGTATACATGTGCCAACCAAAGGGGTTTCAGGTTGCAGGGAAGGAGCAACTAGTTTGCAGACTAAAGAAGGCCCTATATGGTCTGAAACAGGCACTGAGGGCATGGTACATCAAGATTGACAGGTATTTGGTTCAGCAAGGGTTCCAGTGGAGTCCTTCAGATTCCAACTTATATGTCAAAAGAGTTGGTAATGAGATCATTCTTCTGGTTGTTTATGTGGATGATATCATTATTACAGGTAGTGAGGAAGATGAAATTACATGGATCAAATCCAACATGAGCAGAGCATTTGACATGACAGGTCTAGGCCTCCTACACTATTGTCTGGGTGTAGAAGTTTGGAAAACAGGGAGAAACATTTTTGTCTCACAAGCAAAGTATGTTAGGAGATTGTTGGATAAGTTCAGGATGGAGGATTGCAAAATCTCCTCTACACCTATGGAGAAAAGGCTGAAACTTTCAGCCAAGACTGACTCAAAGGTAGTCAGTGAATCACTATACAGACAACTAGTGGACAACTTGATATATCTTATAGCCACTAGACTTGATATGACTTACGCTGTGAGCTTTATTTCCAGATTTATGACAGCGCCAAAAGTAGAGCACTGGACAACAACAAAGTGAGTGCTAAGATATGTGAAAGGGACACTTGACTTTGGTATTTTGTATAGCAAGAGAAAAGAATCGAGGTTGTGTGGGTATACATATTTAGATTGGGCAGGTTTTGTTGATGACAGAAAATCCACTTCTGGATATGTCTTCAGCCTTGGCATGGGTGCAGTCACATGGACCAGCAAGAAACAACATGTAGTCGCCCTTTCATCGACAGAAGCAGAGTATCGAGGAGCATTGAAAGGTGCATGTGAGGCAGTTTGGCTCAGGAGGATGTTATCAGATATGCAGATGCAGCAGAGAGAGCCTACACCCTTGTTCTGTGACAATCAAGGGGTAATGAAACTTGTCAAGAATCTAGTCTTCCACGAGCGTACCAAACATGTTGATACACATTGTCACTTCATCAGACAGCTTGTAGAAGATGGAACTATTGAGCTGCAGTATTGTCCTACAGAGGATATAATTGCATACATTTTCACCAAGTCTTTGGGTCCCGAAAAGCATGTAAAATTTCGAAAGAAACTTGGTGTAGTGAGTAGATTGACCATTAAGGGAGGGTGTTAAATTATATATTAGTTTATAATGGTCAATTAGAAATTAGACTTAGGCATTAATAAAGTCAAAGTGAATTTAGGTTAATTTATTTTCTTTTAGGTCAGATATTTGCTTTTAGGTTATATTTTCACTTTATCCCACATTCATAAAGTGGTTTGACTCTACTTGATTATAACCTATATAAGAAAGCTATTTGCTCTCTTATTTCATTGATTAAATAAAGACAGATAACCTTATTCAAGTTATCTTGGTTTCTGTGTGTGCTCGATTTTCGTTACACAACAGACAATGGATCTTAGCTAGAATACAAATAAGCAACTAAAAGATAATACTTGAAATATGGGAGCACTACGGAATCAATGGATGCGCTAGGACTATGGAAGCTCTGACGGTAACTGCTAGAAGTCTGGAAAGCTTGCCTTGGGAGCTATACTTCTCGGAATGGCCTGGAAATTGTCCCAAATGATGCGCCCTACTCTAGTCCTCAGTAATGGTATTTGTCGAACCCCTCTGATGATGAATCGAGACCCTAGATGGATACCCCTGGGGAAATGCGCCCCTCTTCTTCTGGAAAAATGCGTCCTAGTTATCCCACCGTCAGAATCAGACGAGATATGTCTCAAAATGACCACCTTGGTCTATTGGGAAATGGGTTGGAAGGGTTTCTCTGAATCTGGTCTGATGCTCGCTCTGGAACCCCAAATGCACCCGCCAAAAGTGTCGCACGTCCAAGTCTGGAAAATGCGTCCCAGTTGATTACTCCATTGGAATCTAATTAGGAACCAAGCAGAAGATGCGCCTTACCCTCCTCTCAAATGGGTCAGAGGGAAATCTCAGAATTCTTCCTGAGTGGGATAAATCGACTAAAAACCCTCTCAAAAGTTGCGCCCTCACTCTGGATGATTGTGCCCTTGCTGCTGAACACTGTGTAACTATTTTTGAAGAATGATGGAAGACTTGAATGATCTTCCCAGTGACTAGGGTGTGTCTCTCAACACCGAAATCATCCAACTGGTGTATTCCTCTTGGAATCCACTAAACTATCTCTTCTGAGATGTGCCTCTTCTCCTCAATGACAAGTCATAATCTGCATAATAATGAATTAGGTCACTGACCCTTCCTTTATAGCTTTCGAAAACCCTAAATCATGATGAAACCCTAATTCACTCTTGACTTCCAAAACCCTAAATCACTATTGAAACCCTAATTCATTGTTGACTTCCAAAACCCTAAATCACTGCTGAAACCCTAATTCACTGTTGACTTACAAAACCCTAAATCACTGCTGAAACCCTAATTCACTGTTGACCGCTATTTTTAGCTCATAATGACTTAAAAACGCTTTTAACCCTTTTTAGCTCAATGTTACTTTCTGAATATAACACCTGTGACTGGAGTGACCTCTAGTAACCCTGTTTACCCCTCTTTAGCCCTAGCTATAGTCTAATGGGGTGGTTTAGACCATTAAGCCTCCTCTCTAGAGCTCTTATTTGGAAAGGGACATTACATCCAACCACACCTAGTACAGTCACATAGTTATAATGTCACTCTAGTTAGCAGCCGTCAAACTTGAATATGATAGAATCAAGGGATAGGAAATGAAGGAAACACATTCACAATTTGTGAGGGAAAGAATGCAGAATTTTTCTTTTAGAGATGTTGTGAGGGAAGGTTGATCAGAAAATTTCCAGAATACATGGCCTAGACAAGAGGGAGAGAGATTGCCTAGCAAATTCTAGGTTGTTTCCAATATGTCTTATGGGCTATAGCATATTCCTTCGTGGTGTTAGTTCCAAAGAAGTAATCATCCCTTGAAGGTAAGGTTCCTTCAGCTTAGATGCAAGCCAAAAGAAAATTGAATCTAAGATGCCTCCTTAATACCACAATGGTGAGCATTCACCACCTATCAAGAGATGAGCTGAGATGATGCTTACACCGTACACCACCTGGCCCGACTTAACAACCTGGAAAAACAACAACCTCCTTGCAAGTAGTGTGTCAACTACTTGTGAGGGTCGAATCCTAATGGGGGATATAAAAACACCCCACTTTCACCAATCCAGCTCGCTTCTCTGGCCTCTCGTGACAATGCATGCCAATTTTAGAAAGAGTGTGATAATCAATTGAATTATAGAGACAAACCAAATCCAGGGAATAATAAGATGTAAAAAATAACGATGAACACAATAAAATGCCAAAACACACTCTTAAATGATCCTGGACACTTTTTTGTTCAACCATGCATCTCAATACTTAATTCAAAGACATGAAAGTAATAAAGTAAAGTCTAAAAACCATTAAAATGCAAATTAAAAGCCTCAATAATCCACTGAGTCATTGATGCAAAAATGATGCTTCCCTTTTCAGTTAAAGGAATCCTATAACAATTTCTAAAGTGATCTTGTGAAATAAAGGGTCACTTTCCACTGACCGTTATGTTAGAATAAAATAAGTTATATATGTTCTAAGATGGTTTGAATAACTTCAACTTCGAAGAAAATTTAGATATAGGTCATCAACTATTTCATGAATAAAATTAAGATAATATTTTAACCTTAAGAGAGTTTAATAGAGTGTTGTGCAAAGGCACAAATTCAAAAACAAATTGTTATTTTATCTTTTCAATTGGGTCAAGTTCAGGTAGTTGAGAGGAAAATTTATCCTCCCCACTCGGTTTCAAGTCCCACTTGTGACATGTTTGCACTTTGTGAGCCAATTGTTGATTGAGGCTGGTAAGGTGCCAACAATCTCATTCTCACTTAAGTGCTTGAGGGTGGAATAAGATGTTATGAGTTTAAGGGGAAAAATGGTTATTTTAACTTAAATTAATAATCTAGCTTCTCTTTAGAACACTACAATGGCATTTGGACTTCTCGATTGCATGCCAGAACAATATGGGAAAATTCTTACAATTAAGAATACTTCCTCTGGATATCTTACAAAAAATTGAAAATACATCTTGATTATATCCCTTTATTATAAAGGATTAATTAGTCATGCCGGTACATCCTCCAGAGAATTTTAAGGCCAAAGTGTCTGCTCTTAGTTCAAGCTATATGCAGAAAACTTGCATTCTAGCACAATAAGCTTCATGTAATTTCAAGGAATGGTACATTAGTTCAGCTCCAATGAGAACCTGCATTCTACCAAGGAAGGAATTTTTCTTTGCCAGGCTAAGTATGCTTGTGATCTTCATCGCCACTTTCACATGGATGATTCTAAACCAACCCCTTCTCCCTTCCAATTTGGAGTTAAACTTGCTGCCACATGTATTACTCTCGAAGTTGATGCCACTTTGTACCATCAATTTGTTGGTAGACTCTTATATTTGACTCATACTCATCCTAATATTTCCTTTTCTATTGGTCTTGTTTCCTTACATATGCAAACACCCCATGAAATCCATTGGAAAGTAGCTACAAGGATACTTCAGCATGTCTGGGGTACAATTTACTTTGGGATACATTACAGTTCGAGGGTGACTCCTTTGTTGATTGGTTTCACTGATTCATATTGGGTCAATGACCCCGATGATCGAAATTCTACTGCAGGTCATGTTTTCATCCTTTGTTCTGGACCTGACACTTGGGCTTGTAAGAAACAACAGAATATTTCTCCTTCTTCAGTAGAAGAAGTGTATCGAGCAACAGTTAATGCAAGTCAAGAATCCTTGTACCTTTGACAAATCCTTTCAGAGTTTGGATTCCAACAATAGCATCCAACCACCCTCTGGTACGACAATCAAAGTGCCATCAAGCTCACCAAAGATCCAATTCAACATCAAAGCAAAAAACACATCAAGCTACACATGCACTTCATTATAAATCTCATTCATGATCGATTTATTGAAGTGCTCCTTTCCCCTACAGAAGATTAAGTTGCATACATTTTCACAAAGTCTCTTACAAAAGAGAATTTTTCAAAACTTCAATCTATGTTAGGAGTTTAAGAAGTTGTCATTGAGAGGGGATATTCTCTAATGCCTCCTTCCTCCTCCTATTGTGTCACCGTTGTAAATCCTTCAATCCTATCCCAAGTTGTTTTTAAGGGGGGATGTTAGGATAGTTAGACACTTAGAAGTTAGTTAAGATCAACTTGGTCTAATGTGTCGTTAGGTTAAAGTGTCTTTCTTTAGTATGCATTCGTAATCCGACGATCACGATGTGTTCCTGACATAGAGTGTGCTAGCACTAGGAATCACCCTCAGACTGCAATGAGGATAAGCCCAGTACCCATCAGTTATACAGTAAATGTAAATGAGTTTTAAGGGGATCAAATGGATAAGACTCGAGATAATGACGTTCTAACTCAGAAAATATGGGCTGGCATGCAAGGGCAATTGAGGTCTTGTATCAACTTCAGTCAGTAAGTTGGAGTAAAGGTGAATAGGAGGAAGACTTGGGTGAGAAAGTGTAGAGGTATGCTATGGACATCAGGTCTTCCAGCAGCCTAAGGAGGAAAAAACTCAAACACAAGATCCTCTTGAATTCAATTTTTCAAGGAAACTGAAAGACATTATAACAACAATATAATCAAACATTAATAATAATTCAGTTACAACAATCCATGTGAATCAGTCAATCATGAACTCTCTCAGTATCAGAGGAAAATAAGATGCAAGAAGAAAGCTGACTTAGATTAATCAAGAAGTCTCAAATCAATTTACATAACCAGAGAACCAGAGTTCTTCATCAAAATATTACAATAAGGGAGCCTAGCTCAACCATCGACCCTTACAAAATATCAAAATTGCTTATATATAAGCAAAAATGTTGCAACCATAAGGAGTTTGATTGGATTGATGCATTGAAAGTTTTCAGTCGGCGTCTACTCTGTCAGAGTGTGCAGACAATCTTCTGTTGTCAGACGCGAGCTCTTCCATCTGGACCTTCTCTGTCAGACTGCGCATGCAACTCTCTGTTAGATGTGAGCTCAAATATTCTAATCCTTTCTGGCTTTCCATTTATGTGCTGAGATGAGGTCTCAACCACCGCTCTCATTCTCAGTAACTTCCTTCATCGAGATCAATACGAGGCCTGACACCCACAACTTTTCTTAGATGGTGCCAACGACTTCTGCGAGTCAATTTTGATGCCTTGAGGTTATGCAGATCTTCTTCTGTGACCAATATAGGCGCAGCAAGTGGCAGGCCGGTAGCGTATGCGTAGGGGTGGCATGGAGCAAAATGCTTGGCACAAACTTGCATGGCACGACGAGTGAGAGATGGTCACATGGAAGTGGAGGATGTTGGAATTTTTCAGACCCCAAACATTTCATTTTTTCTGTGAAAATCATGGGAAAAATGCCACATGATTTATACCATAATGCTCCTGAGGGTAAACCTCAATAATGCTTGATTCCTATGAAATAGGTTGCAAATTCTGGTGTTGACATTTGTCTCCACAGGGGATGGCATGCTCCCTGCGAGCTACCAAGAACAAGTAGTTCCAGTGCCTTAGCTATTAGGCTATGGATTCATGCTCTGAAACATCATGCTGAAGAAAACAGGCCGACAAGTACACTATTATAAAAATGAAATCAAACACACATGCTCCTGAGGGAGCCTATTTATGTACAAAACCTAAGTTAACTCACTTTCACAAAATGCTAGGTAAAATAAAACTTCCACCATAGCCATTCAAACGGTTTGATAACCGAATCCTTCGCTTCACTGCAAATGGTCCATAAAAGACAAGGAAAGCGTGACAACTGACTAATTTCATTCTTATGATCACCCATATTACCTTCAATTGTTGATAAAAAGATCAAGCCTGCATGCTCCAAAGCATTTGAAAAGTGTAACTTTATGTACTCATCGACGAGGTAATGAAACTGAAGGCAATGCATGATTAACTTATGAAAGTTTACCTTCACTGTTTCAAAGCTGCTGACAGCTGGCTTGATGTCCTCTACAGGCACACTTGATTGAATGACAGCCACAGGCATCTGTGGGTCAAAAAGATGCTTGTTGTGAACTGTAGGTACAAGTGGAAGAAGGTTGGATGTAGGAGGATGTTGATCCACTGATGACTGCTGATTTAATTATGGCTATGTCTAAACGATCTCTTCACGTGCCTCAACTAACCGCTGGTCCTGGTCAAACTCTCGGGTTGTGTCTTTTGTGACAAGGCCAACTTCTGCATCATCCTTACTGTCTTCATAGTGATCAAATATAATATAAGCTTGTTGCTCATCATCACTAGAATATCCATCAAAAATGGGCTGTCTTTCATGTCTATGATCAACCTTTACACTAGCAAATTTGGGTCATTTTGCGATGGCTATTTCGACACTCTTGCGACGTTATGTCATGGATATTGCGACGAATCTTGAGTCTCCCAAATGTCGTTTCATGTGACGTGGCACGTGCGATGAACCTTGATTAACGTCGCAAGAGCGACGAAAGTAGGGAAGTTGTCAAAATTGCGACAAAAAAAGAAATACTGTCACCAATACGACTAAGTAAAGAATTCATTGAAAGATAGACACAGTAGGGAAATCGTCGCACACTCGACAATATAGGCAAAGTAAGTGAAAAAATTGCGACGAATCAACTTTCGAAGAGTTCATCGCGATTGCGACGAACACAGGGTATATAGCAATGAAATCGCTATACAATTTCCGTGATTTGTATAGCAAGTTCGTCGCAAGATTTGTATTGGTCGTCGCAATTGAGACGAAAACTGTTGTGATTTGTATAACAAATTCGCCACAAGATTTGTACGGGTCATCGCAATTGAGACGAAAACTGTCGTGATTTGTATAGCAAATTCATCGCAGGATTTCTATGGTGCGTCGCAATTGAGACGGAAACTTTCATGGTTTATATAGCAAATTCATTGCAGGATTTCTATGGTGTGTCAAAATTGTGATGAAAACAATTTATTTTTAAAAAAAATTACAATTTTATTTTTGAGCAAAAAAAATTAAAATTTTATTTTTGAGCAAAAAAAATAATATTTTATTTTTGAAGAAAGGGGGCATGTATTGGAAGAATATTATAGGCTATGGATTTCATCATATTCTTGAAAACATTTCACAAAGGGAAATTCTCTTAAGTAAATACGGTATGGGTAGATCGCTCTGCATGTGATCAAGCACCATCTAGTTTTGATTTCAAGAGTACAAATATGGAGTGTCACATCCAATCAAGAGTTACCCTCAGATATTTATAGTTAGTCTATCAATTCATCTCAATAGGCCCTCATCTATATTCAAAAATTCAAGTATGCTAGAATAGAGAATGTCTTTTGTTGAAAGAATTATCTGAAGGTCTTATTTTCACATTCAAGGGGGCATTAACCTAGGAGGAAGAATGCCCCATTAAATTGGGTTTTTTATGCTTATACTAAGACATCTAGAGAATATGTCTTGTCCAATAAAGACAATTTCTAGTTGTAGAATCACTTAACATAGTGAAAAGAACATGTTTTGATGAATGTTTGGCATAGGAGAAATTCAATGAGTCGACAAAAAGATATATATGTAACAATATATATTTGATATGGATATGATATTAAAATAGATAACATATACATATCAAATATATTTATATGTGTGATCTTTACTAAACATATAAGTTTTAAGGTTGACTAAGCTCATCACGACAGGCATTGAAAAACAAAGGCTTCTCTATTCTACTTAGAATTTTTAGGATTTTTATGGCTCCCTAAGAAGGTTTGTCTTTAGATGCATTCATGGATTTTCATCACAGTTGGTTTTATTAATCTTTAAACATTATCCACATTCCAAATCTTGTGGGAATCTTTAAAATGAAGGGTCATTCACCACACCCTTTCTTTACCTATCAACTAACCAAACCTAGTTAACATGGGATATTATTTAATTATATATTATGTATATAAACACCTTTTTTTTTCTAGCAAGAGAATTAAATTTTGATACTACAATGAGTTTGGGACTAGCATTGGA
>ML807890.1:271546-286177 GCA_009831015.1 Picea engelmannii
TTATTTGTTATATTTAGGTCACTTTCACTTTGCGAAGACGGGAATAGTTATAATGGTGCATTCGTCGCTAGTGCGACAAACTTTATAACGGTCAAAAGTGGGCATCGCTCTTGCGACGAAAACACAATTTTGTCGAAATTGAGACAACAGTCCACCATCTTGACTATCGTCTCAACACCGACGATAGTTTGTGTCTGTCGATAGAGCGACGACTACGAGGTGGATTTACATCAAAATTGAAAAATTGAACTTTTTCTTTAGAATTTTGCGACGAAAGAGTATTTTTGTTGCAAGTAGTCGTCATAATTTTTCCAATATGTAGTAGTGTTAAAACAGTAATTTCATCAAGAATATAACTGTTAAAAATATCGACTTCGGGAACAATAGTAATTGTTGATTCTAGTTGTTCATACACATGATTTTCATCAAGACAGGGCTGCTCATGGGTACCTGCATCGAAGACAAAATTATCCACATTATTTTCTTCATAGGGACAGCGGGTAAAAACTACCTTACGTTCAGATTTGAGAGGATACCGACTTTGAATCCTGCCACAAGCTCGGAGGTTCTCCTCTACTTCCTAAGCATCCATGAATAACTGTGATAAAGATGTAGATTTCCTCTCTCTCAAGAGAAGGACAAGCTCTGAATGTTGAGCCATGACATAGTGCACCATGGAAACAATCTTTGTGGGTATGATCTCCACAGGCATACTATGATAAACACTGTAAAACCTCCTCTTAAAGGCAGCCAAGGATTCCTCTTCCCCTCTCCTCAAGGCATTAAAATAATCCCAGTAGTGATCAAGGGACTTGTTCTCATCCCACCACTTAAAAAAATCATTGTATAGCTCAACCCAAGAACCAATGGAGTCAGCTCCCAAACCCTTAAGCCATACAATAGCATATCCTAACGATGGTTTGGAAAACAACTTCATGAACTATCTCAAACTGATCAATAAAATTCTCGAAAGCCTCCACATGCCTCTCAGCTGTAACATGATCCTCTCCAGAAAAATGAGGAAAGTACTTAAAGAAATCAAGAGGATAAGGATGAATATGATATGGAATCTTTAAAGGTTTAAACAATTTTTCTTTGATTCTAGTTTGAAAACTAGTGGGCTGAATATGAGGCTTAACACACTGATGGCAAGGCTCAACAGTAACAAAAGGATGTGTTGAGATTTGAGGAGGTTGTGGATCAATTTCAACCTCCCCAGGGCTGCAAGGGTGATTGAGTTCGGGAGGGGTTTCAATATGAAGCTCATCTTTATCAGTAGGTTGAGTTGAGGATATAATATTAGCATCTACAACACATGCAACAAGCAGGTCTGCTTCTTCCAAGGATTGATATATAAAGGAAGGCTGGTGATCAACTGAATAAACAAAGCAAAATATGATCCTCTTTATATTTTAAGGGAAAAACAAAAATGATTTGATAAAGAACAACAAAAGTTCATGAAGAAAGCTCATAAGATGATACCTAGTCATTCCCTTCATCTTTCTGTCAATAGGATCCTCCCAAGTGGAATCTTTGATGTGGAGTCACCAGGTAGATGATTACAATTAATTTATGTATCCCTCTCTTCTCTACCATCAAGAGTTGGATCTATGTCATTCTTCTGAGGGAGCTCTTTAATCTATTCAAATAAGTCCCCGACAATGACGCCATTTATGTTAGCACTAGGAATCACCCTCAGATTGTAATGAGGATAATCCTAGTACCCATCAATTATACAGTAAATGTAAATGAGTTTTAAGGAGGTCAAATGGATAAGACTCGAGATAATGATGTTCTAACTCAGAAAATCTGGGCTGACATGCACAAGCAATTGAGGTCTTGTATCAACTTCAGTCAGTAAGTTGGAGTAAAGGTGAATAGGAGGAAGGCTTTGGTGATAAAGTGTAGAGGTCTGCTATGGACATCAGGTCTTCCAATAGCCTAAGGAGGAAAAAACTTAAACACAAGATCCTCTTGAATTCAAATTTTCAAGGAAACTGAAAGACATTATAACAACACTATAATCAAACATTCATCATAATACAGTTACAAAAATCCATGTGAATCAATCAATCATGAACTCTCTCAGTATCAGAGGCAAATAAGATGGAAGAAGAAAGTTGACTTAGATTAATCAAGAAGTCTCAAATCAAGTTACATTACTAGAGAATCAGAGTTCTTCATCAAAATATTACAATAAGGGAGCCTAGCTCAACCATCGACCCTCACAAAATATCAAAACTGCCTATATATAAGCATAATTGTTGCAAACATCAAGAGTGTGATCAGATTGTTGCAATCAAAGTTTTCAATCGACATCTTCTCTGTCAGACTATGCAAACAATATTATGTTGTCAGACGCGAGCTCTTCCGTCTGGACCTTGTCTGTCAGACTGCGCATGAAACTCTCTGTCAGACGCGAGCTCAAATCTGCCAATCCTTTCTGGCTTTCTATTTATGTGTTGAGACGAGGTCTCAACCACCGTTCTCATTCTTAGTAACTTCCTTCATCAAGATCAGGACAAGGTCTGACGCCCATAACTATTCTTAGATGGTGCCAACAACTTCTGCGAGTCAATTTTGATGCCTCAAGGTTATGCAGATCTTATTCTGTGACCAATACAGGCGCAGCAGGTGGCGGGCTGATAGCATATGCACAGGGGTGACGTGGAGAGAAATGCTTGGTGGAAACTTGCATGGAACACTGAGTGAGCGATGGTCATGTGGAAGGAAGCAGAGGATGTTGGAGCTTTTCAGACCCCAAATATTTCATTTTTCTTGTGAAAATCATGGGCAAAATGCTACAGGATTTATACCATAATGCTCCTGAGGATAAAAATCAATTTTGCTTGATTCATATGAAATTGGTTGCAAATTCTGGTGTTAATAGAGTGAACGGACAACTCATATTTTCCTTGATCTTAATGACTATATTGATCTATGGCTTAGCACCCGATTGGTCCATGATCTCTATTTAAAGAGCATGTAGGGGAATTTGTTGATGATCGATTGTGAGAAACTCTCTTGTAATATTTTTCTTTTGCATTAATAAATTGCCTCAAGTGGCTGCGTTGGTTGGGGCCATGGATGTTTCCCCATATAGGTTTTACCATGTAAAAACATCGATGTGTTGATCTTTGATCTAATTGTGTGAATGGTTACTGAAGGTGTTTGTCCTCTATTGAAATACCTATGTTTTCGAACATATGATTCAAGAAATGTTATAAGCTGACATCATTCAACCTAGCCAAAGTGCTTTCACTGCACTAGTGGTGATAGATCAAAAGAAGGAAAGTTCATGGAATATGTGTCTAGATTATAGACAACTCAACAAAATGACCATCAAAGATAAGTGCCTTATTCTTGTCATTAATGAATTATTAGATTAATTACAAGGAGCAATTTTCTTTACTAAGTTGGATATCTGTTTTGGATATCATCAAATAAAAATGAAGTAAGAAGACATTCCCAAAACAACCTTTAGAACACATGAAGGTCATTCTGAGTTTTTGGTGATGTCATTTGGCCTTACTAATGCACCTTCAACATTTTAAATCTTGATGAATTATATTTCCAAACCCTTAAAAAAATTGTGTTAGAATTTTTTTGATGATATATTAATCTACAACAAATCTTGGGAAGAGCATGCACAACATGTCAAGAGGGTCTTAAAACTATTGGAAGAGAAACAACTATATGAAAATACTTCCAAGTGTTTCTTTGGGGTTCAAGAAGTGGAATATTTGGGTCATATTCTATCACATGAAGGTGTCAAAGCGGACCCTAACAAAATTAAATCTATGATGGAATGGACAATTCCCAAAACCTTGAAGAATCTTAGAGGATTCTTAGGATTGACAAGCTATTACAACAAATTTGTCAAGAATTATGGCTAAATAGCATCACCTCTAATATCATTATTAAAGAAGGAGGCATTTTCATAGACTCAAGAAGCAACCAAAGCTTTTGAAAAACTTAAGGAGGCTATGTGTATGACCCATGTCCTGGCTGCACTTGACTTCACAAAACCTTTATTATGGAGTGTGATGACTCAGGCCATGACATTGATGCAATTTTAATGAAAGAAGGAATACCCCTTGCCTTTGAAAGCAACCAACTTAAAC
The DNA here is from genome assembly GCA_009831015.1 of Picea engelmannii. NCBI lineage: Eukaryota > Viridiplantae > Streptophyta > Pinopsida > Pinales > Pinaceae > Picea > Picea engelmannii. Next base: position 275,671 of record ML807890.1, read on the forward strand.
TAAAGAGCTTACTCAAATCCAAAAATAAATGTTGTCCATACTACGTGTAGTCAAGAAATGGTGCACTTACCTAATAGGAAGAGACTTCAAAGTAAAAACATATTATGATAGTTTGAAATACTTCTTGTAACAATGATTATCTTCAAAAGAGAAGTTCACGAATGGGTTAAAAATATGCTAAGTTATGAATTTGAAATTATCTACAAAGAAGGAAAATAGAATATCATAGCAAATGCAATTTCAAGGAAAGAGGAAGACACAAAGGGTTTATTATGTGTTATTTCCATTCCACAATTTGACCGGGTGGAAGAAATGAGGACATAATGGAAGAAAGATTAGAAGTTATGAAAGATCATTCAACAACCACAAGAGGACCCAAGTGCATTATATAAATTTGTGTGGAAGAATGATTTGTTGTGGTATCAAGATCACTTATACGTATGTAAACATTTCCAACTCAAACACAAGGTCCTTTTGGAATTGCACAGTTCTCCTATAGGAGGACATTCAAGGTTCTTGAAAACTTATCGCATGATCACGAAGATTTTTTCTAGGAAGATCTTTAAGTTGATGTCCAAAAGTGTGTGATTGAATGTGTGGTTTTCCAACAGAATAAGGGAGAGACAATCAAGACCCCAAGGCTCCTACAACCATTGGCCATACCAAGTCAACATTGGGAAGAGGTTTAGTGGATTTTATTACAGTTCTACCCAAGTCCGAAGGAAATAATGCCATCATGGTAGTAGTGGATCAACCCACAAATTATGCCCATTTTTATTCTCTTTCTCATCATTTTAAAGCAAGTACAATAGCCATAAATTTCATAAAAGTAATTTAGAAGCTACATGGAATTCCCAAGATTATTGTAAGTGATAGAGATCCAATTTTCACTTGAAAATTTTCGACTCAATTATTTTCTTGTTTGGGAACTCAATTGGCTCACAACTCCTCTTGTCATTCTCAATCCAATGGGAAAACTAATATTGTGAATAAATGTCTAGAAGAGTATCTTCGTTTCTTTTCTTTTGATAAACAAACACAACGGGTCAAGTGGTTGTCGTTGGCAGAACAATGGTACAACATGTCCTTCCATACTTCATAAAAAATTTCCTCATTTATGGAACTTTATGGATATCATCCTCCTTCCATCACATCACCCTTGAGAGTGAAAGAAAAGATTCAGGTAGTGGAGGACCACTTACAACATGAACAAGAGGTTCTCAAAATATTGAAGGACAACTTGGTTACATCAAAAAATAAGATGAAACTCCAAGCATATCAAATTCACAATGAAAGGGAATTTGAAGTGGGGGATTGGGTGTTTTTGAGGCTACAACCATACAAAAAAATCTCCCTCAAGCAATGAAAGAAGGAAAATAAATTGACACCCAAGTACTATGGTCCTTATAAGGTGTTTTAGAGGATTGGAAGTATGGGTTGCAAATTGAAGCTACCTCCATATTTATGTGTAGATCCATTCTTCCATGTTTCTTGCTTAAATACAGTAATTAGTGACAAGATCCCAATTCAAACTATTTTACCAGAGATTAATGAGGAAGGAAAAATCATACTAGAACTAGAAACAATCCGTGAAACTAGGATTAAGAAACTATGAAATTGAGCAATTAGTGAGTACCTCATTAAGTGGAAGAACCTACCTGTAGAAGAGGCAACATGGGAAGATGAGTTATTTGTACAGAAACATCTGCAACTAATCAAATGTTGAGGGAAACACTTGCTTGAAGGGGAGGGGCATGTTAAGCCCTAGACAAAGCCCCATGTTAAGCCCAAGATATTGAGTTATTACATTTATATTGTTATATTAGTGTTGTCAGCTAGACCCTTTAATTATAATTATACCCTTTATCTCCTCTATATATACCAAGGAGACCTAGTCGTAGAATCATCTCATCTTGTACACTTGTTTTATTGTAAAAGGAGGTTTCCCCCTCAAAGAGGCTTCACATTCATTCGTATCTCTTTATCAAGGTGTGGAGTTACTTTTGATATCTCTCTTTTTATGCTATTTTGGTTTCTTGGTGCATAAAAATCAGAGTAGGGACCATAAACATTTAGGACAATGATTTATTTCCCCAAATCCATTGAGAAAAAAGCTACCACTAGACCTATAGGAAAGGCCCAAGGGTTAGATAGGTATACAAATATCTCTTCCATCTAGTTATATTCCCACCAAATATCCTAATAGCATTAATGTAATTGAAATCCCTTCTGATCATAATTTTTTAGAGTTCTTGAATCACTTTTTCTCCCTCCATCATTATCTCTTGAAGAAGGATAATAAAAGGTGTCAATGTCTTTATAAGCTTCTTGATGGACACTTTGTTTCAAGGATTGGTCAACCCTTGACAATTGAGAGCTAGGAAGATCATTTAATCCCATCTCTAGGGTTATATTCTCTAACATCCCCAATTAGAGATAATTGTTTCCCACATCTAACTTCTAATGATTCTTGCCACTATGCCATGGCCATAAAGGAATTTCTCCATCTCTGGGTTAGCTTCTAGTTTTTTTCATAAAATAAACCTAACCCCCTACCACCTTTTAAGGGAATTATAGGATTCCTTTGCTTCTAGTTCAAAGGTTATATTTTGAAGTTTCCATTTTATAGAGTCCCATGAGGATCCCCTAGGCTCATATTCCAATTTAGGGTTTTTAGGAGTCCCCGCCTAGAATTCTTCTTTTAACGGTACCTTTACAATTATAGGTAGGGGATAAGGGTTGATGGCATAAGTTTGTTAATGCCTAATAGGCTAGGAGAATTTCATTGATAGACTCCAGGCCTTTTGTTTCTTCCTCCAACCCCCAAATTCCAAAAACCGTGCAAAAACCAAATTATTTGAATATTTCATTTTACAAGGGGAAGGTAATTGTGGGGAATTACCCGAAAGAGGTTTTCAATCCTTTTTTCATTGATAGTTACCATGATCTGTTCCTTGAGGAGATTTGAGGCCAAGGGTTTCTCTGTTGGCTCTAATATCTTGACCGAGGGTCCTTCCAAATGCGTCTTTTTAGTTGGAACTTCTACCCTTAGAGTAATTTGAGGGGATTCTGACAATATCACTCCTAGTGCTTGAGGTTTCTTCCTCTAATCCCATACCTTCTTCCACAAAGGGTAATTACAATCCACTACTAAGTGTCCATAGTTGTGACATCATCCACATTTGAAGGGTATACCTTAATAATCAAGAGTTAATTGATAACATCTTGACCTTTATGAATAATTTGTTCCTCTACCAGGCCTTTGCTAGTTTCTAGACCCACCAATATTCCATCCATCCCAAAGTATCCAGTATCTTAAAAGATAAATCAGCTTCATAATATGAACCAAAGGAATTCCTTATTTTGCAAATGCAGTCTTTAACCAAAAAACAATAGGTAGCCTGAGTATTTGAATCCAAAATGGAAGTATGTCCACTCGAGTTATTTTGGTGTCAAAATCAACATGCCACTTCTTGAGGAAAATATTTTGGGCACCCCATTTACACCTGTTCTACAAGAATTTACTTAACTCTCCACTTGAGTTAAAAACCTAGACCAACCATCCCTTTTCCAAGGTCATTATGCATGGTGAAAAACCCACTAAAGGTTCAAAATTTAACCTCGTCTGGTCATTTAATCACTTTCATGACATCTTCAATCTTGAACAATGACCAACTATTGCCTTCTCTTTTAGTTCCATTACATTATTTAACCTAGTTTTGGAACCCAAACTTATACTTACCGGCTCATGCATTGTCTAGATGCATTTCCTCCTCTTTGTTTTCCTTCCTCTTTCTAGTAAGGGTTTCCCTAAGCTTCTTTCTTCCATAGTTGTTGAGATACTCATTAGGCTAATGTCCAAATGTTTGTTAATAAACCTCGCCTCTTGTCAATTGTTTACGTTCTCCACTGATTTGTAGAGATGTAGTTCCAAGTCTCTAGAAAGAATTTTCAGGGGAATAAATGTTTTGTCACTTCCATTCACTCGATTAATGGCTCCATCACTTTCAATGCTAGGGACAATCTATTGGAGATATATTGTAACCAAATCCTGGTACACCGCAGGTGGGATAACAAATGTGTCGTTAAGGCCCTTGGAATCTCTCCATATCCATCATTCACCCTTATCTCTAACCACAGTTCACCTCGAGTACTATAAATGGCTAAAACCTGAGCCAACTCTCCCAAAATTTCTAGTGTGAGTTCCTTAGGTGGGTGCGACCCCTCCAATCTCCTCTTTGTTGACCCTGTTTGAATGTTAAGTAGACTGAATCAAGGTGTTTTCTAGATTGGTTGATCCTCATTCGGATTGGTTGAATACTAAACTCCTTTGTCTTCCATCATCACCATGCACGCCTTGACAACTTATCCCCCATCCTTGTCAAATAGATTCAAAATTGTGCTTACTGAATGCCCGTGACAGTATTTTGCACATGTTGATTTCATTAAATCTCAATATTTTTAGCTTCAGGGCTTGTTCTTTTCCCATGTGAACAAAATTTAGTGGTCTAAAGTTGAAAACTCTCATCTATTTCTCTAGAACTATACCGTTTGTTTCATATATGCATCACTTCTTTACTTTTAGTTTCAGCAACCAAAGACTAGACAAAACCCCCAAAAACCTCCATTTATTGCAAGGCCCTACTAAAACGTTAAAAAAAAACAACCATTTTTGTAACACTCAAGACGATTTCAAATGCATAAAATACACCCTTCCCTCATATACCAAAATCTATTGAATGCTCCAAAATAAACCCCAATATAAGCCATTTCTGGGAGATTAGACCCTAACATTATCCATAAAAGAAAACATCTAAGTTCTTGAATTCACCGTGTCCTTCCATCAAACCCTAGAAGCTCTAGATCAATTTCTCTTCTTGCAACTTCATTTTCACCCTGGTAAGAAAAGCTTAGACACAATGACATCTTGAGGTTCTATCAAAACCCTAACCCTAATTTCAAGTGCTTTAGAGTTTACGTGGTCGGTTGCCCAACCATGTTTTTGCTAGATCAAATGTTTTCGCATGCACCTCATGTAGAAATATTTGTTCTTCGATTATTATTAGTTTGTATTGAAATTGTAAGTTATTTATTTAAGGTTGGTTAATTATTAACATTGTAAATAATTGGGAGGGAAATATTTTATTTAACATTTTTTTATGGAGCATGTACTTATTTTACTTAGCTACTTTTGTAGAGTTGGATGAACATCTACCATTCAAATTAAAATTAAGAGCAACTCTTCAAATTTGTTCACTAACTATTATCATTTTAAACTCAAATAATAACCAACACATTTGACATTGATTTCATATTTGGAAAAATTCCATAATCCAATGGAGCTTAGTGAAATGAAATGTAATAATAATAAAAAAATATTTAGACATTGTCACAGTTAAATTATTCAATCAAAACTTATTACTATGAGCAATCTTAAAGGACCATCCACCCATCATGCTTGCAAATTGAATAATCCACTAGATTATGTGGACTCAAGGTTGGCCATGACATTCATAAATAAGGTTATAGAATGGAATACTTTAATAATGCACGTTGGTTGAAGAAATGATAAGCTTACAAAAATTGTATTTCACTTGATAATCATTCTACGATGTTGACCTTTTCCAATTTTCCATCATAATTTGGCCATAAAATCTTTGTTGGAATTGCAATTTTGGATTGTTGAAATTGTTATTTCTAATGCATAAATCGATTGAACTCCCTCAAATGCTCCTCTTACAACTTGGTTTTGCAATTCTACTGAATGATATTTATATTTACATAAATCCAAATTGTCAGATTTCAAGCAAAAAAATATTGACTTTCCTTCCTGTTATTTTGAGCAATTGAAAAGGAGTCAGGATGTTTAGACTACAATTGTACAATCCAACATGAAGGGGATTTGTAATGTTTGTGTGTAAAGATGATGTGATACATGGCTTAATTTGGCCCAATTTGGCCTAAGTTGGCCCAGTAAAATTGCAACAAAATAAGCTAAGTGCATTTTACAACCAAGTATGAGAAAGATGTGTAATGTCTATCCCTACACTTATGTGATATGTGGTATAAGTTGACCTAAGATAATATTATAATTCAAATAAAAGTAATCTTTTATGGATGGAATAAGTAATTTTCTTTATTGATCAAAGTATAAAAATAAAATAGAATATGCTATATAAAAAAATGGTGTCCTCTAACTGTTCTATGTTTTTCCCCTTGAGTGGGAATATGACAACATAAGCTTGTTGAAAAACCCCTATAACACTTGGATTATACATATTTAACCACTCAAAAAACTTAGCACATTTAAACTATGGCTAAAAAAGTTATCAATCTTTAATGTATTTATAAAAAGAAAGACAGTCATCATTTTTAATTTAAAGTAGGGAAACAATCACATCTTAATTTTTTCTTAATCTATTTAAGTATTTAATAACTCTTGAATTAAAATAAATTTATTTTAAAACAATTAAATTTTATATCAACTATATAACTTTCCCTCTTTATTAAGGAACTTTATCCTATCAAAATTTTATAATAAAGATTATTTTATGATTAGTGAAAAAAAATCATTTATCTAAACTTATCTAAAAATTAAGCGAATTAAGCAGCTTAAATTCCAAAATATTTACCCAGCGTTGGAAATTATTAAAAGTAAAAATTTTGTTGAAAATAAAAGCCCCTTTTATTTTAAAAAAATTGTGAGATAAATAAATATTTTTATAAAATTTATTATCCAAAGAAAAATACCTAAAATACCTTTAACCAGTATATGTTAAAAAGTATAACCTATTTTCGAAATAATAATGTTTTTTTTTTAAATAGTAAACAATTTATGATTGCTTGTCACTTTTCAATAATTTGTGCTTCTTTAAAATGATTTTCAATAATTTGTGCTTTTTTTAAATAATTTTTTATTTAGATGATTGATACTTAAACATTTATTTTAAATCTTTAAGTTTTTAAAAGTGTTTTATAAAGGTATACAGGTTAACTAGACTTTTCATGTGTATATTTGGATGTTCTTTTTTTTCTAATCATATTTTACTTTAATTTTCCCAATAAAGATTAGATCAAGAAAGAGATATGCATTCCTCACCATTCTTGAAAATCAACATTTTAAGCTTCAAAGATTCGTCTCTTTCACTCATTGTCCACACCTATTCTCTTGTATCAATGTGAGATTTGGGGACAATACTTTTGTAAAGTAGTTTGAAATGAGACAGAGAAACTACTTGTCACAATGTTATCCAAACATCTTCATGCTAAGAGATCAATCCCTCGTGATATTATTCTTGCAGAATTTGATGTAGTTCCACTCATTGTTTCAATGTTCTTTCCTCTAGTAACATTGAATCATACAAGGCTAAAATGGAAGGGACACGCATAAAGTGATCTTCTTAGATATATGTATCCTGCTCTCAAATCCTTATGGAGTAGGTAGAACTTGGGATTGATTCATATTGTTATGTGAGAACCTCTTCATTGCTTCACCTCATTGACCTTGACATTTACAGACCAACCCCACATAGCTTTTCATTGGATGTTGTTTATCTCTCCAAGGGAAAGATAAACAAAGGTATTCGTATTGAGATCTATTGAGTCTACCTTCGGTCCACATGGTTTGAGCTAGAGAAGTGTTTTCTCCCAAACTTCAACATTACTTAGATTAATATCTTCAGTGTAGTGATGGGTTCATTCAATGCTCGGGGTACAGAAGACTCTCGTTACTTTGCATCATGAGGGTCCCTCTCTCCCAACTTAGAGTTTACTCCCATTATCTTTGCAATGATATAGATCACCATATTCATTGGGAGAATAATATTTCACAAATCATCTCCTTAAAGCTCGAGAGTAATGACCGTTTTGTATTTTGATGTTTTCCTTATTATGATGTTAGAGGACAATCCTTTTGTCTCTTCATAGATTCACTTGGTTCTCTCTAGACTCTCATGGCTTATTAAGACCAAAGATGCTTACCTCTCTTCCTCTGAGAGAGATGTTCAACCTTCATTGACGACTTATCAAAGGCCAATTCCCGAAACCGACATGCACTAGGTTGATTACCTCTTACTTCTAGTGCTTTGACATGATCATGAAGAGTCCCCATGGCCGACTTACAAGCTCACATGATAGATCTGCAATGTATCATAAACATAATTAGTGGGCCACAACCTCACACCCATAATGCATTTCCTCGCTCCCTTGAACGTTTAAAGTGCTTCTCTAGAACAGCAAGGTTTGGCTAAGGAACCTCCTCCTTCTTGAGCTTCTTCATTGCTCCCCATCTTGTTGGATTAGTGCTTTGTATTTATTTTCTTTTTATTTATTTTATATCATTTTTCTCTTAAGATACACTTTTCCCTTCTCCTAATTATCTTTACATATTATTTTCCTTTTAATCCCTTGATAACTTTAACTTCTAACAAACATTAATATATAAATAAATTAAATTAAATTATACTAAAATTAAAAATTAAAAAATCTTTATCTTATTCTAAAATCATTCCTATCTGTGCTTCTAACATTAAAACTTAATAATACAATTTACAAAGAAATATAAACAATATAATGGTACTATGAAATATTTTCAAAATTTCCTAGTGTATTAGGGTTAAGCTTACTTGTATTACTAAATGATAATGACAACATAACTTTATTTTTTAACAAAAATGTATTAAGGTTAAGCTTACTTGTATTATTAAATGATAATGACACGATAACTTTAATTTTTAACAAAAATGTACTAAAGTTAAGCTTACTTGTATTACTAAATGATAATGACACGATAATTTTAATTTTTAACAAAAGTATAAATAAATTAAATTATATTATATTCAAATTGAAAAAATAAAAATTCTTTATCTTATTTTAAAATCATTCCTATATATGCTTCTAACCTTAAAACTTAATAATGCAATTTACAAAGAAATATAACCAACTTCTAACATTAAAACTTAATAATGCAATTTACAAAGAAATATAACCAATTTCATGTTACTATGAAATATTTGCAAAATTTCGGAGCGGGGTATGATTAAGCTTACTTTTTATTGAATGTTAAATGACAAATATGGATATGACAACATAGCCCGTTATAACACAAATATGGTTAGAAAATTTTATTAAAATGCGTTGAACGATTCGATTGAATTGAAACCATACCAAAATTTGTCTAATTAAATATATCTTTAGATTTGAACTTTCAATTTCAAATTAGAATGTCTGAACATTGTAATTTGACATAGATGTTGCAAAAGCATAGGCGGTGGATTTGAAATCAGAAAAAAGCGGGCGTCAAAAAACTTAAAACATAATTTAGATCAGAGGATAGTCGGTGACCGTTGGAAATGGAGCGTATATAAAACCATTTAAAAAATAAACACAGATGTAGTTTCATCTCGACTTCTTTGGTGTTCGGCATTGGCTTGTCTTGTTTCTTCTTCTTGTCATTTGTTTGATCTGTAGCCTGGCCATGCTGGGATTTTCTATTTTCTCTCGATTTTTTTATTGTTTTTGGTATATTAGTTGATCTTTCTTTTCTTTTTTATTTTTTCCTTTTGCATGTTTGAATTGTTTAGCCGGCCGGTTTTATTTTGTTGCCGGATGCAGAGGAGAAGATCAATGAAACCCTTACTGGATTTCGTTAAAGCGTAAATGTTGGCGAGACGAGATGGAGAAGAGTACATTCGATTAAATATTTTGTCCCGAAGTTAAATCTTTTCTTATTTTCGGATTCGCAGTGGTCGTATAACCTCGTCTCAGGTACACATTCTCTTTAATTTTGTAAGTCTTTCTGTCCTTTCTTTCTTGACATGACACATGACAGAGATGAAGAATAAAGTCCATTATCTCGTGCGGTGCGGAGGGTTTTTCCTTATTCCGGTACACAATCTCTAACCCTGTACGCAATTTTGAATTATAAAATTAGTTTTTTCCATATTTATTATTTTATTGAATTCTTGAGTATTTTATTAAATCAAACCCCGTACACAATCTCTAACCCTGTACGCAATTTTGATGCAATTTTGAATTATAAAATTAGTTTTTTCATATTTATTATTTTATTGAATTCCTGAGTATTTTTATTGAATCGAACCCTGTACACAATCTCTAACCCTGTACGCAATTTTGAATTATAAAATTAGTTTTTCCATATTTATTATTTTATTGAATTCCTGAGTGTTTTTATTGAATTACTGAATGGTAACCAAAATTTTACGGTTAGATGAATTTAATAATAAAAAACAGGAATCTATGTAACGAAGCAAAGCTGGCTAACAAGCGAAGGTAAATGATGAATTTAAGAATAAAAAAACAGGAATCTATGTAACGAAGCAAAGCTGGCTAACAAGTGATGGTAAATGTGTATTAGATTCTATTTTTGGTTCATTTTAACCTCTTATTTTATTTTCATGGGAAGATTAATTTATTTTTTCATTTTTAACTCTGAACGAGTTTTGCTTTTTGCGTTGGGTGAGTTTGGTTATTTATTACGATCTGGTTA
>ML807891.1:22232-33216 GCA_009831015.1 Picea engelmannii
TAAGCCATAGGTGGTCCTTCCATTACAATCCTACAACCACCACTTCTGATCAAAACACCATATAGACAGTCTTATACCGAAACTATTCATAATTGCACAAACCATGAACATACATGTCAGAATATTAATTTCAAGATACGAGATATAACACTTATCGGAAAAACACCGGGTTTGATGCAACTGCTGAGAGGGGTGCTCGTTTCCATCCAATCGTAGGCTCAGTGATTCCGAATGGATTTTCCACTAGCCACCCCCGAGCTTAGACCACAATGTTGTGAGACTGAGTCTCTGTTCGTCAGAAGTCAAGAACGAAGGTTACTCTCCTTTTTCTCTGCTTATCAATCACTCTGTATATTTTTCCAAAGTCCTTCCGATTTCTCGCCTCTTGTGATCTCTGTCGCGACTGCCCCCTTCCACACCTCTTTCCTGCCTTTTCTTTTCTGGCGAGGTTTCGTGTGGCATGAACTCCTCGCGGTGGTTAGGTTTGAGGCTTCCACGGATGGGCGGTTCACCCCCATCCCTCATTAACTCATGAGGAGCCTCTTCACCTACCAACTTGACGAGTAATTGATTTCGGGGCCAACGAGCTGCTCTTGATCTTCGGGCCAGTGAAGACCAATTACGGTATTGGTTTCGATGGAAGTTAACGCCACCATTCCAGGTGCCTTCCACCACCTTTCATCAGCCATCGTGGTCTCTTTTTAGCACATCCCCCTCCCAACAGTCCTGCAACATATATTCATAACATTATTTACATTCGTCGACCTTTTATACTAAGGTCCATTAAAAATCACACATTCACATCTTTGAGTCTGCCATAGTTCTTGGCCAGTATAGTTGTTTTTACAGACTGGGTGAAACAGGGTGTTACAGTTTATCTCAACAACACCATTTTGTTGTGGTGTATATGGAACAATGTGTTGCATTTGGATTCCCTGTGTAGTGCAGTAGCTTGTAAAATTATTGTTCACATATTCTTCTCCATTATCTGTTCTTAACCTTTGAATTTGATGTCCATATTACTTTTCTACAAGGGCCTTGTAGGCCAAAAACTTGTCAAAAAATTCACTTTTGAGTTTTAAGAAGTAAACTCAAGTACGTATGGAAAAGTCATCAATGAAAGTTAAGAAATACTTGCACCTAGAAAAAGAAGGAGAAGAAAATGGACCACACAAATCACTGTGAATAAGCTGCAAAGGACCCGAGGAGTGCCAAGAGGCACGTTTGTCAAAACTGTTTCGATGATGTTTTGCCGAGAACACAACCGACACAAACACCATCTCTGCATGAAACAAGAGGAAGACCAGTCACCATATGTTGATTACATAGTTGCTGCAATGAGCAAAAGTTTAGATGAACAAACTGCTCATGGAAAAGTTTGCTCAAGTCATCGCTATGAGCAACAAAAACTGATGAAAAAGCTGATGACCCAAAGTTGTCAAACTTGTACAACCTGGTAATATCATCAACAATTCCAGTTGCAAGAACATGCTTAGGATCTTTTAGATCCTTGATTACAACTTGGTGAGGTGAAAACTTGACGGTTTTACCTTCACCTAAATGAATGATTTGATGTACGGATAGAATGTTACAAGAAAGACTTGGAACATATAATGCATCATTGAAATGACCATTATCTACTTGAACTGTTCTAGATCCTACAACACTAAGAGATCTATCATCACCAACAAATATTTTCTTGGTGTTACATTCATTTAGAGCAGAAAATATGGCTTTATCCTTAGCCATATGATAAGATGCTCCTGAATCAATAAGCCACTCATAAGAAGAAGAAGTAGTAGTAGAATTCGAATTGAAGGAGAAACCATAAGTAGAAAATGCATGTCCGTGAGAAGAAGAAGTAGAATCAATACTGATGTTGTGCTTCTTCATCGTTGCTTCTAAAGCTGCCATCTTCTTGTAACATTTGGACTCATCATGACCATCTTTATCACAAAAGTTGCAATGCTTGTTAGTATTCTTACTTTTATATTATGCTCCTTTGTCACCAGTAGGAGCTGAAGCTGTCTGAGCAGGTTTGGGACCCTTATGTTGTTTGTTGTTGTAGCGAGGATGTTGCTTCTTGGGACCCTTGGGTTTATCTTTCTGCTGGGCAACTAAGTCTTTATTGGAGGGACCTGTAGTGTTGATCACTCCAAATTGTACAAGCTTATCTTACTCTCGAATCAAAGAAGCACAAAAGGATTGAAGAGTGGTTTTTTCATAAGCTTCTTCCCCTAGAGCCTCTCTCATGGCATAAAAGGTAGATATAAACACAGAATATGCACTACTTAGCTTAGAAAGAATAAGATAGATGCAACGCTCTTCCTCCATCTTTATCTTACATTCTTCACATAAAATTCTGAGTGTTTTAAACCTAGATAGATAGTCTCCAAGGCAAGAAAAGTCATTTGGACTCAAGGTCAGTATTTGATTTTCTAACTGTTGTGCTCGGATAATATTGAGTTTACCGAACACAGATTCAATCGTGTTCCAAGCTTCTTTGGGGTCATCAATATCTTGAAGGTGGTACCTTAAATCAGGAGAGATGAAAATTCCGATTAGTCCATGTGCTTCGTCATTCCTATTATCCCACTTGGCTTTCTTATCAACATCAGTGGGTGCTTTTTGCTTTCCCAAGGTAATCTGGTACAAGCCTTCACTTCTTAATAAGTCTTCCATATGACATTTCCATTGGAAGTAGTTGTTGCTGGTAAGCAAGACAATACTTGTAGAAGCCATATTATATATGCAGATAATGCGGATTTAAAAACTGAAACTGATGATCTGGATGGAAAGAGCTCGAAAAGTTATGCGGTTTAAAAAAAAAACAACACTGAAAATGGATTTCCGATGTTAGAGTTATGTCCTTTTAAAAAAAGGCACAATTGATAACCAAATGACCACGTGATTGTGTAAGTTGCTTTATGAAGTGATCCACTTTGAGAAAGAGAAGTGGGGATCACTTTTACAATGAAATTACTTTATAACAGAAAAGATGCATGCAAAATAAATAACTCTAAAATAAAATATTAAAATTACTTATAGTGATTCACTTTTATACTTGAAGTGAAATACACTTTAAAATTTTAGCATGAACTTTTTTCAAAAAAAAAGGTAACAAAAGAGAGACTTGAATTCAAGACCTCTTACTTAATAAGGCAAATTTTAACCAAATGATCTAACAAAACATATTGTAATGTTCAGAAGGAGGATTGGGGGTGTTGTTGTTGTTGTTGTTATGGAAGACAACCTTGGAGAGCGTGCTAAAAAAAAAACTCTTTTCACACAAGAAATTGTTTTTGCTTATCGATGACAACAAGGGTTAGATCTCGGTTAGCTTACTCAGAAGATGCACCTTTTCCTATCTGTTTCTGATTTACTGAGATCGCACAGGGCGCGGGGAAAAGAGAATACACAGATCTAAAAGAGTAGCAACCTGGAAATAAATAAAACAAAACCGAAATAAAACCAAAATACTACTCTGCAAAATTTTTAAAAAATGCGTATTCAAGCTTTATACCTCCGGATCTGACTATAATGGCCATATCTTGGGCAAACAAAAACCTTTTCGAGTGAAACGAAAAGTGTTCCTTATTGAAACGAGCGCTCCAGACGCAATGGAACAATCCTCTCAACCCATAAATGTACGTAAATGACAGAAAGTGGAGATGAGGCAACTCGGCTTTACGATCTCGATCTACAACAGGAGTGGGTCTTCAAACAAGCTCTGATACCATGTTCGACAATACAGGTATTCCAGCAAAGGACGAACACCTTCAGTAACCACTCACATAAGCATATCAAAGATGAACACACCGGTGTTTTCACGTGGTAAAACCCCTACGAGGAAACATCCACGACCCCAGCCAAAGTGGCCACTTGGAGCAGTTTATTAATGTAAAGAAAAAGATTACAGAAAGATTTTACAAGAGAGTTTCTCACAATCGATCATCGACAAATGATCCTCCATGATCTTTAAATAGAGATCATGGACCAATCGGGTGTTAAGCCACAAATCAATGGCCGTTAAGATCGAGGAGAGTATGAACCGTGAGATCACTCTATTTCGGGAACATATCGTGACTGTCGAATTTCCTAACTACAAATGCATACTAAAGAAACACACTATAAAACACATATTTACCTAAGGACACAATAGACCAAGTAGATCTTACTAACTCCTAAGTGTTTAAATATCCTAACAGTAACAAAGCACTAACATATATTGTTGTATTATTTGATGCTTTTGAGATGTCTATTTAACTTACAGGGGTAGTTAAGCATCCCTAATATTTTCATAGAGATTCAATTTCACACGGTAATGTGTTTTTTCTTAGTTCCCAATAACATGTTACAGTCATGAGTTGTATAATGTTTTTTATGTTATTCAATAGTATATATAAGTATTTTACTAATGTTATACTAATGTTATACAAATGGTTTCAAAATGAGACATAATCTCTATGTAGGAAGGGGGCCGTGGAGAAAGTGTTTTTCATCCTCCACTTTTCTAGAATTGTAAAAAAATGTCATATTCTCTCCTCCCATTGTGTTTTAGGTTTAGTCCAACATTGTGTTTCATAATGAACTCATAAGACTTTGTTTCGAGTTTAAAAATATTATTTTTCTCCTTTAATTGACTATAATAGAAAGATAATTTTGATATTTTAAAGTGGGGTTAATGATCTTTTTATAGTACACCAACTTTATCTTATTCTCATTTTTTTCATTACATTGAGATTTTGTTTTTTAAATTTAGTTGTGATTGTATTGTTAGTGGTATCATTCTTCTAAAAAACGACCTATTTTATCCTTCAATGATTAAGCCAAGTATTTGCATCTTTAATCCACCCTCTCTTAAGTTTTGAGTGACTTTCATTGATATTTGAAACAATGCTAGGAAACCTCTCAATCTTCATATTGAATAGTTTGTGCTTGTACATTAAGTACTTTATCACGACCTTACTCTCACTGGATAGGAACCTTGACCTCCAATATTATTCTTTGAATGACTTTCACTGATATTTGAAACAATGCTAGGAAACCTCTCAATCTTCATATTGAATAGTTTGTGCTTGTACATTAAGTACTTGATCACGACCTTACTCTCAATCGATAGGAAGCTTGACTTTGTTCTGAGTTTAAAAATATTATTTTTCTCCTTTAATTGACTACAATAGAAAGATAATTTTGATATTTTAACGTGGGGTTAATGATCTTTTTATAGTATATCAACTTTATCTTATTCTCATTTTTTTCATTACATTGCAATTTTGTTTTTTAAATGTAGTTGTGATTGTATTGTTAGTGGTATCATTCTTCTAAAAAATGACCTATTATATCCTTCAATGATTAAGCCAAGAATTTGCATCTTTAATCCACCCTCTCTTAAGTTTTGAGTGACTTTCACTGATATTTGAAACAGTGCTAGGAAACCTCTCAATCTTCATATTGAATAGTTTGTGATTGTACATTAAGTACTTGATCACGACCTTACTCTCAATGGATATGAATCTTGACCTCCAAGAGAAGGATTTGAGAGGGTATATTGTTCTTAATGTTAGCACATGAAATGTTCAGGACTCAAAATTCTGCCCTGTAACAGACTCCTAAATGGAGGAGGATCCTATGTAGCTCATTGGTTTCGACCTACTTAGGCTAGAGAGAGATCATTCACTATATATGAAAGGGATTTTGATAAGGAAAAGGTTTAGTCCATGATCCAAGAGAGGTTGGAGAGAGATGGAGAAATACAATTTCCCTGTGTGTGCTCATTTGTAAGCTTGGGGGCCTGTTTTGTAAATATTTCTGCCATTGAAGACTCATGAGATCTGTCATATCAGATAGTTATTTCTTTGTTGTTCATATATATTCTCATCTTGCTTGAATATGATTACTGTTAATGTAGGTTTGATTAGAAATATCATGTATGAGAGTTCTATGGTAAAGGATTTGCTCAGAAGTTTATTACATGTTATATTTAAGCATTCACATTTGCTGTTGGAAAGGATTTCCAATCTGTGAACATTCAGAACAATGGATGTTATCAGTTGAGCATGATGCGAGGCTGATTTGTTCACTTATATGTTGACCCCTTTCTTTCTTTCTTTCTTTCATTCATCATCATACAAGCTATTTATCTTATAGGCAGCTTGATTGCCTTCAATCTGCAGAATGCTTATGACTCTATTGCCCAATGGTGTAGCTTACTGATCTTCATTTTGATTCCATCTCCCATTTCTGCTCATTCTATCTGATCCACTCAAGCATAAACCCAATACAAATCACCCTTTTAAATTGATTTAATTTTTCAAATTCTGATGGGTATTAGGCTTGTTCTTAAAGCAGTCTAAGAACAACTTCTAGTGCTAACATTTTTGGCGCCATTTTCGGGGACGAAGTTGAAGATCTTCCTTGGGAGAACAATTTTGATTAGATCCATCTTTGGATGGTGAATTGAAGCTGAACATATAGATACTACATCATTTACCTGACGACTCCACTCCATGAAGAAAGAACCTGCTAGTGACTTCACTGATACATGACGAAAATGGAAATGGATGCTATCCTTTCTCAGAGGTATGCATTTTGTGATTTATCAAACATAGCCGGTTTTCCACATCCAGTGCCTACTATAGCATAATGGGATGACTATCTTCCCAGATTCATAGGAAGCAAGTATGATCATCTCGATGAGCACTTATTAAATTTTCATAAATGCATGCTTGAACATGATTTTGTCCACGAGGATGTCTTAATCAAGATGTTCATATTTTCTTTAGAAGGAAATGCTTGCGAATGGTGTCAATCCCTCCCCAATGATAGAATTCATTCTTTGAAGGAGTTTCACACTGTTTTTCATCATCATTACACCTTTTTTTATCTGACTGATATTCTTTTTGAAAACTGTTGTAAAGAATTTGAACCCTACATCCAACATTCAATTAGTATTCCTTCTTGCTATAAGGATGTTGGCGATAGCAACATTGTAGACACATTTGTCCTTGATTCGAATGTCTCTAGCAGTTTTTACTATGATACAGATGCTTCCCTAAATTCTGATAAAGATCAAGTTGTTAATATGCATCCAACATCTCGAGAACATCTTGAAACAAAAAATTATGAATACCAAGATTCAATTTTTTTTTACAATCAACCTATTTTTGATGAATATTCTAGTGATGATGATAAGCAAAATTTCTTCATAACATATTTGGAACCTCTCAAAATTGCCACTGTATATGATGTTTATGAATATGATTATTGGGAATATAATGGAGGTGAAAAGAAAGAGCTACAAAAGCAATTGATCTTGCCTTTATCACCAAATGATGACCAACATATTGCAAAAATTAGTAAGTCTTTATTTGTCATTCTTGAACTTGGACCTACATAATAAATCGAACATAATGTGATTCATAGTGAAATCAGTGTGCAATCTTTCTACCTTGTAGGCTTCCCGAATGTAGAACACAACATTTTCAAAGGAGTAGTTTATACACACAATCAACCCATTTCTTTTGAAAAGCAAAAAGAGGTAGTCTCGTATGATTTTGATGATCCCGTGGCAAGATATATGGTTGTATTGAGGTCACCATTCTTATATTTATGACTTCATAAAGACATATTTCTATAGTTGTAAGAATGGGCGTTTAGTTCATTTCTTTTTCTATTCTCTAGTCTTCTCAGCCATATATATGCTTAAAGATGGAAGTCGATTTCAGTTTGTGATCCAATTAATTGAGTGGTTGTATTGGCTTTACCATATCACTTGAGCAGGTAACCAAATTGGATAGAAGTAGGTTTATGTGCATAAATAAGCTCACTCCATGAGCATGTGATTTTCAGTTTGAGTTTGTCTACAATATGAGTTCAGTTTGCAGCTTATGACAGTGTTTCATTTTTCAATAAGGAGCAAAGGTGCTTTCAAGAATACAATATGCATGGGTCAAATTGGATAAGGAACTAGGTCTGAAGGTTCTTGGCAACTCACAGGGAGCATGCCATCCCCTGTGGAGCCAATGCTAGCACATGAAATGTTCATGAGTCAAAATTCTGCTCTGTTTTACTATATATTTCACTTAGCATCTTTTTATGTTTTCTCCAAGGTTACTTCAGATTGTAATGAGTTTGGAACCTTTATGGAAGGTCTATCCTACTTTCTGTACAAGTTTTAAATATCAGAATTTTTTTTGCAAGAAAATAGGTTGCTATAGGAAAATTCCCAGCACCTGGACTCACCGGCACTGCGAATTGGTAATTTGGGACAGTTTGTAGCAATTAACACACAACAAAGTCATGTTTTGATCATAAATTTTGAATTCATATTTGGGTTCTTTTGAAATTTGGTTTGGAGAAGCACCATATTACCTTTGACTTGATGACAAAAAATCAGCCTGACCCAGTTTGTATTTTGGGAAAAAAGTAAAAATCATCAGCTACAGGAAAGTTCACAGTGCATGCTGTCAAAGGCACTGCAAACTCTAATAGTTTGATAAATCCGAGATATGGGAGGGATGCCAACTGTCAGAGAAGGTTCAAATGGTTTCCTAGGAGTTAGTTGGAAATGAGGGACATGTGTTCCATCTCCATATCAAGCAACATAACTTGTTTCAAAACACATTTATCACAATAGACAAGATCCCAAAAATATGAATTTGTTATGTTTTTGTTGGAATCTTTTGTAACTGAATCCTAAATGGAGGAGGATCCTATGTAGCTCATTGGTTTCAATCTCCTTAGGGTAGAGATAGATCATTCACTATATATGAAAGGGATTTTGTAACTATGTTGAACCTGTTGGAAAATATTGAACAAGCAACGAATGCGTGTTGATGGTTGTTGTCATTAATGGCAACAGTGGAGACGACAGGATAAGAAGGATAAAACCCCTTGGGTATTCGAACGTAAAAGCTCAGGAGGAACAACATTGACGAAAACACGCGCAGCAAGAGCTTACAGAGAAGAAGGAAGACAGAGATCCAGTGACCCTTGGATTCCATTCAAATTTCCCGAAAGGCCGACAACCGTCAGATCTGCAGAAGTTGTGAGGGAGATAAGTCATCGGAGATTCGGGGATCGAGATTTTATAATGTCCAATTCACTTGACATCGAAAACTCCGAAATCGCGATATGCGATTTCGCGATTTGATCTCAGCCGTTAAAGAAAGCATGAGATATGGACCGTTGATTCTCCTCATCGGAGTTTCAGGGATCGAGATTTCATAATGCAAAGAACACAATGCAACGAAAACCCCGATTTCGCGATATGAGAAATCCCGACTGAATCTGAACCGTCAGATCAACATGTGATCTAGACTGTCGATCTAATTCACGACAACAGTCCACGTCAGCTAGGGACACGTGGCACAACCAGGTAATGACAGGTGGCAGGAAGATTCAACAGTTCAGGCACAGGAAAGTCACGAATCAGAGTGACACGTGGCAGTATTTAACACGTGTCAAACCACGTGTGACGTCAGCAGAGTAACGGGGATCGAGACTTTGTAATGCCAAAATCTCTTGACATTAAGAACTCCGAAATCGCGATATGCGATTTCGCGATGTAATCAAAGCCGTTGGATAAGAATGAGATCTGGATCGTTGATTTCCTTCATCGGAGAATCGGGGATCGGGAATTATATAGGCATGTACATGATGACATCGAAAATGCCGAAACCCCGATGAGAGATTTGACTGAGGTCATGTGTTGACGGTCATATAGGCCGAGGCCTATAGCCAGCAGGGCTAGCGCGTGGAAAGGGGTGCATCGGCACCGGGGATCGGAACTTTGAAGTGACAAAGTCACTTGACCTCAGGAGTGCCGATTTCGCGATATGTAAAATCGCGATACAATCTGAGCCGTCAGATCAAGCTATGATCTAGACCGTTGATTTTAGACCATGTCGGAGTTTCGCGAATCGGGATATGGATTTATAAGTGAAAAGAACAGTGAACATGAAGAACGCCGAAATCCCGATAGAGAGACATAAGGTTGTGGTCACGGAGTAAAGGTCACGTTGACCGGAAGCTAAGCTCAGGAGGGCTAGCGTATGAAAGGAGCCATCGTGAATCGGATAATCGCGAGTCCGGAGGACTTGTGATTTTTGACATCGCAAATGCCGAAATCGCGATGAGTGAAATCCCGATTTGATCTGAACCGTTGGATCAAGTATTGATCGAAGGGTTGCTGTTCTTCCTCACATGTTAACGCTTCAGTTATGAATCCGTTAAGAGAAATAGACTGATAATGACAAATCGGTTAGCGTTTCAGTTGCCAAGACAGATGTCCTTGTATTACCGATTGGAAGGGGAAGTGGAATCGTCAAGGTAACTTGTATAAAAGAATATGAACGAGACTGAGTTGGGTTGGTCGTTTTGAATAGAAAAAAAAAAAACATGAAACAGTAAGAAAGGAGAAGAGGCTGAGCATGAAATTTCAATAGATATACAGAATGGAATGAAATGTAAAAGAGAGACAAAGCAGAATGAGAGACAGAGCAGAAGAAAAAGAACAGAATGATAGAAGAATGTGATGCAGAGCTGACCTGTTGAGGAAGAGAAGAATTGCAGAACAATCTATTGAAGATCGGATTTACAGAACATATTAAAAATGGTAATAAGTGATTTATCTGCATAAGTTGTCTGTGTATTTATTATTTGATATTCAAGGGTGGTTGGGAGGTGCTTGGGAGGACGGTTGTCCTCAGAAATTCAAGTGGGGGATTGAACACAGGAAGTTGTAACTTCCATCTGGTTGTAGCCAGAGAAACTAGGGTGGCAGGGTGGTGCTAGAGAGAACAAGTGTTCTCTGTTATGCAGGTTGGAGCCTGTATAATTGGAAGTTGGTGCTGGAACTTTCAGGAAGTTGGTGCTTCCATCCAGTTGGTGCTGGAATACTCAGGGAGTTGGTGCTTCCTTCTAGTGGGTGCTAGAGAAACCAGAGAGTTGGAGCTCTCAAACAAGTTGCAGCTTGTAAAAC
>ML807891.1:33316-52674 GCA_009831015.1 Picea engelmannii
GCCTGATTGGTCGAATGCAGAGGAGAGTCTGAATGGTCGAATGCAGAGGAGAGTTGAGTCTGAATGCAAGTGTTGCCATCAATGCCAAAGGGGGAGATTGTTGGCAAATATTGAACAAGCAACGAATGCGTGTTGATGGTTGTAGTCATTAATGGAAACAGTGGAGACAGTAGGATAAGAAGGATAAAACCCCTTGGGGATTTAGACGTAAAAACTCAGGAGGAACAACATTGAAGAAAACACGTGCAGCAAGAGCTTACAGAGAAGAAGGAAGACAGAGATCCACTGATCGTTGGATTCCATTCAAATTTCCCGAAAGGCCGACAACCGTCAGATTTGTAGAAGTTGCGAGGGAGATAAGTCATCGGAGATTCGGGGATCGGGATTTTATAATGTCCAATCCACTTGACATCGAAAACTCCGAAATCGTGATATGCGATTTCACGATTTGATCTCAGCCGTTAAAGAAAGCATGAGATATGGACCGTTGATTCTCCTCATCGGAGTTTCGGGGATCGGGATTTCATAATGCAAAGAACACAATGCAACGAAAACCCCGATTTCGCGATATGCGAAATCCCGACTGAATCTGAACCGTCAGATCAACATGTGATCTAGACCGTCGATGTAATTCACGACAGCAGTCCACGTCAGATCAACATGTGATCTAGACCGTCGATGTAATTCACGACAGCAGTCCACGTCAGCTAGGGACACGTGGCACAACCAGGTAATGACAGGTGGCAGGAAGATTCAACAGTTCAGGCACAGGAAAGTCACGAATCAGAGTGACACGTGGAAATATTTAACACGTGTCAAACCACGTGTGACGTCAGCAAAGTAACGGGGATCGGGACTTTGTAATGACAAAATATCTTGACATCAAGAACTCCGAAATCGCGATATGTGATTTCGCGATGTAATCACAGCCGTTGGATAAGAATGAGATCTGGACCATTGATTTCCTTCATCGGAGAATCGGGGATTGGGAATTATATAGGCATGTACATGATGACATCGAAAATGCTGAAACCCCGATGAGAGATTTGACCGAGGTCATGTGTTGAAGGTCATATAGGCCGAGGCCTATAGCCAGCAGGGCTAGCGCGTGGAAAGGGGCGCATCGGCATCGGGGATCAGAACTTTTAAGTGACAAAGTCACTTGAGCTCAGGAGTGTCGATTTCGCGATATGTAAAATCGCGATACAATCTGAGCCGTCAGATCAGGCTATGATCTAGACCGTTGATTTTAGACTATGTCGGAGTTTCGCGAATCGGGATATGGATTTATAAGTGAAAAGAACAGTGAACATGAAGAACGCCGAAATCCCGATAGAGAGACATAAGGTTGTGGTCACGGAGTAAAGGTCATGTTGACCGAGAGCTAAGCTCAGGAGGGCTAGCGTATGAAAGGAGCCATCGGTAATCGTATTATCGCGAGTCCGGAGGACTTGTGATTTTTGACATCGCAAATGCCGAAATCGCAATGAGTGAAATCCCGATTTGATCTGAACTGTTGGATCAAGTATTGATCGGAGGGTTGCTGTTGTTCCTCACATGTTAACGCTTCAGTTATGAATCCGTTAAGAGAAACATACTGATAATGACAAATCGGTTAGCGTTTCAGTTGCCAAGACAGATGTCCTTGTATTACTGATTGGAAGGGGAAGTGGAATCGTCAAGGTAACTTGTATAAAAGAATATGAACGAGACTGAGTTGGGTTGGTCGTTCTGAATAGAAAAAAAAAACATGAAACAGTAAGAAAGGAGAAGAGGCTGAGCATGAAATTTCAATAGATATACAGAATGGAATGAAATGTAAAAGAGAGACAAAGAAGAATGAGAGACAGAGTAGGAGAAAAAGAACATAATGACAGAAGAATGTGATGCAGAGCTGACCTGTTGAGGAAGAGAAGAATTGCAGAACAATCTATTGAAGATCGGATTTACAGAACAAATTAAAAATGGTAAGAAGTGATTTATCTGCATAAGTTGTTTGTGTATTTATTATTTGATATTCAAGGGTGGTTGGGAGGTGCTTGGGAGGATGGTTGTCCTCAGAATTTCAAGTGGGGGCTTGAACACAGGAAGTTGTAACTTCCATCTGGTTGTAGCCAGAGAAACTAGGGTGGCAGGGTGGTGGTAGGGAGAACATGTGTTCTTTGTTATGCAGATTGGAACCTGTATAACTGGAAGTTGGTGCTTCCATCTAGTTGGTGCTGGAACTTTCAGGAAGTTGGTGCTTCCATCCAGTTGGTGCTGGAGTACTCAGGGAGTTGGTGCTTCCTTCTAGTGGGTGCTAGAGAAACCAGAGAGTTGGAGCTCTCAAACAAGTTGCAGCTTGTAAAACAGAGGTAGCAGCCTCACATTGAGTTGGTGCTTAATTGTAAATGATGTACAGAACAGAAAAAGACTGCCTATCATTTCGAAGAAGAAGAGGTTTTCTCCCTTTATGGGTTTCCTCATGAAAATCTGTCTCTGTGTGTATTTTATGTGTGATTGATGATCTTTACTTTTACTATCCATATGGTGTATGTTGTTGATGACACATGAAGAAAGATTAATAATGTTTTAAAAGGTATAAATTTGTTTAAGCTCACATACAACTGATTCACCCCCCCCCTCTCAGTTGTTTTAGTATTTCCAACAGAACCTGCACAGAATAGATCTAGCTAAACAATGATACACACATTTGCAGAGAGAATTGGAAAAAGAAGAAGGAGAGAAAGAATGGAAGAATTCTCATTAACCGTTATGAATAATGAATAATTTACATATGATATACTCTGTATAACTCAATGAGTTCGACTTGAGGTGAACCAAGTTTCCATAGTGGTGGTCTAGAGTGATCTGGACACACACCAACAGTTACAGTAGTGAACTGCCACCTATTCTAGTCTCTCAGGCAATTGTGGGAGTGAACTGCCACCTAATTGAGTTAACTAGTCAACTAGTCTTCAATTAACTGACCGAACAGAGAGTAGTGAGGAGTTAACTGAGAAAATCAAGGCTAATGCGCCACTCTGGTGATGATACCAAAGTAAGGTCGAATTAGCATGGTGATGATCCCAATGTTGCATGGTGATGATCCCAATGCAACATCTAAACTCAACTCAACTAGTCAAATTGAAGTGTGAACTGAAAGAGAATATTCTCCAGGTGGAATATTCTCTCCTAAAATATAGGAGACTGGATAATGACTAATTATGACTAATAAACAAATAAAAACCTTAGGAAAAATAAATCCTAGGTTTGTGTGAAGTAAGTCCAACACCCCCCCTGAACATCACTATGGTGAAAATAAAGATTAGGTCCCGACAACGAGTCCATGTTAAGTACCCAAGTACAAAAGATACACTGAAAATAAAGCGAGGAAAGAGGGAAAACCTCATGGGAAACCCCCCCCTCAAGGTACAATGTATGTAAAAAGAAGAACTATAGTTGCTAGGCAATTGTTTCCTTCACTCCAAGACGACCTCACAGAGAATGAAATTTCTGCTCAGTGAAGGTCTTGGTGAAAATGTCTGCCGTCTGTTTTGCTGAAGGACATAACTATAAGTCGATGATCCCCTCATGTACTAAGTCCCAGATGTAGTGCATGTGGATCTTGATGTGCTTCATCCACTGCCTCTGAACTGGATCTCTACAAAACTTCAGAGTGCTCTGGTTGTCACACCGGATGACGATCGACCGATGAAACTGAATGCCCAACTCAATGAGAAAATGTTGTAGCCACATAGCCTGAATGGTTATGTTAACTCTCTGCCTCAACTGAAGATAGAGCAATGAAAACTTGCTTCTTGCTCGATCAACAGATAGGCCCGGAACCAAGACTGAGTGAGTAACCAGATGTGGACTTGCGATCAATGCTATCGCCAGCCCAGTCGAAATTAGTAAACCCGATGAGATATAATGTAGAGTCTGCTGCATAATGAATGCCAAAGGTGATGGTGCCCTGTACGTATCGAAGGATACACTTTGCATATTTCCAATGTAGCTCATGCGGCTCCCGCATGAACCTGGAAACTGTGCCAACTGCATATGAGAGGCCTGGTCTGGAGTGTGTGATATACAACAATCTCCCTA
The DNA here is from genome assembly GCA_009831015.1 of Picea engelmannii. Taxonomy (NCBI): domain Eukaryota; kingdom Viridiplantae; phylum Streptophyta; class Pinopsida; order Pinales; family Pinaceae; genus Picea; species Picea engelmannii. The sequence goes on from ML807891.1 coordinate 37,403, forward strand.
CTAGCTGTCTGTACAATGTGCTATCAACCAGTGGAGTCTCCTTGCCATCCTCAAGTTTGAGTCCTGATAGGAAAGGAGTCGGAGTAGACTTGCAGTCAGTCATGTGAAATCTCTCAAGGAGATCAAGTGCATACTTGGCTTGAGACAGTTTGATGCCTGATGCATCCTGACTGATATCAAGTCCAAGGAAGAAGTGTAGTGGACCCATGTCCTTCATAAAAAAACTTTCATGAAGAATCCTCTTGACTGCAACAATCGCTGAAGTTGAGCATCCGATGATCAACAAATCATCGACATACAAAACTAAAAGTAGAAGTGAATCAGTCGTCCTGAGCATGTAGACATTTGGGTCTGATTTACAATGTACAAAGTTCTGTGACAACAAATAGGAGTCCATCTTGGCATACCATTTCCTCGGAGCTTCTTTGAGGCCATAAAGTGACTTCTTCAGTCGACAGACTAAACCTGAGTCCTGCATAAATCCTTGGGGCTGCTCCATGTAGATCTCCTCAGAGAGATCATCGTGAAGAAATGAATTCTTCACGTCCATCTGATGGACTTCACATACCTTGGCTGCCGCAATGGAAAGTGTCAATCGAATAGAATCCATTTTCTCTACTGGAGCGAAGGTCTCATCATAGTCAATACCATGAACCTGTTGAAAGCTTTTGGCGACAATCATGGCTTTGTATCTGCTGATCTGTCCATCCACTGTGCTCTTGGTCCTGTAGACCCATCTGCATCTGACAAGTTTCCTCCCAGAAGGAAGGGGAACCAGATCCCAAGTTTGTTTCTCGAGGAGGGAGTTGTACTCCTCATGCATGGCGGATTCCCAAAAGGGATTTCCAGCAGCCTTTCCATAAGACTGTGGATCTGAAAATTGAACCAAGAAAAGATGCCTGGAAGGCAATGGTTCAGTGGCAGTGAGTGCAACAGGAGGCTCCTCGAAATTAGATCGAGTCCTCCTGTTATCGGTTGTATCACCAACGAGATCCCCTGCATCCTGAAGAGTAGTCTGTGCCCACTTGGGCCTCTGCTCTGGCTCTGCAATTGCATCTGGATGCTCTGACTCTGCATTCGATTGTACTGACTTTGAATTTGAATCTGAATCATCTGATTCCTCTGAATCAGAACTCTCGTCTGAAGAAGATTCGACATGTGCATGCTCATCATATCAGAAAGGTGGAAGAAAGAAGGTGTCTGCATGCGGCTCTTGAGGTGCATGTGAGAGACTTTCCTTGAATTGGACACTACACTCAATGATGCGCTGGTCCGAGGAAAGATCAATAAGTTGATATCCCTTCACACCGTCAAGGTATCCAAAAAAAATTCACTTAATGCTCTGTGGATCAAGTGCCTTCCTCTTTTAAGAGGGAATGCAGGCCCATGCACGAGAACCAAAAATGCGAAAGTGGGTAACTTCTGGTTTGAGGCCGCTCCAAGCCTTGTAGGGGCTCTTATCCTTGACAGATCTATGGGGAGATCTGTCTTATCCTTGACGATTCCCTAGTTCCTGTTTTTTTAATTTTATTTGAATGAACATCTTTGAGAAGTTGTGGATCTGAATCACGATTATTATTATTAAAAAGAAGATTTTAAAAAAATGAGGCTCTTCTTTCATCTGGAGCATCTGAGGTTGGAGAAGATTATTTTGAAGATTCAGTATCAGAAAAGTCTTTTGTAGTTTCATTATCAGATGAATCAAAATAAATTTTTGATGAAGAGATGTCTTCTAAAGAAACAAAGTCTTTTTCAAACCAAAATGTTTGCTTTGACTTGTTGAACTTACCTTTACCCTTAGTGTTTTTCTTCTCTAAACGACTAAGAAGACGATTAATCTCATCAAAACTTTTACTTTCAGTTTCATAAAAAAATACATCTCTATTGATAATGAATTTTCCATCTGCAAGCAACCTATACCCTTTCTTTTCATCAGAGTATCCAATGAAGATACACTTCATACTTCGGTTTTCTAATTTATTCCTCTTTTCCTTAGGAAATAAAGCATAATATGCTGAGCCAAAATCCCTAAGATGATTTACCTTGGGTTTAAAACCATACCAAACTTCATAAGGTGTTTTTCCTTCTAAAGATGATGTAGGTGATCGATTTCTGAGATAAACTGCAGTATGGACTGCTTCAACCCAATATTTTGTACTCAACCCTTTAAAATGCATCATAGATCTTTCCATGCCCATGAGAGTTCTATTCATCCTTTCAGTAACTCCATTCTGTTGTGGAGTATAGGAATTTGTCAGTTTCCTCTTAATTCCATTGTTTCGACAATAATCATTGAATTCAGTTGAAGTGAATTCTCCCCCATTATTTGTTCTCAAAGATGCAACCTTTTCTCTTGGTGCATTTTCAACCATGTGTTGAAAATTTGCAAACTTTTCAAAAGCTTCAGACTTTGCCTTTAAAAATTACACCCATGCCATTCTAGTGTAGTCATCAATGAACAATATAAAGTATCGAAATACACCGAAAGAAGATTCTGACCACATATATCACTATGAATCAACTGCATATATTTTGTTGCTTGCCATGAGCTGGTTGGAAAAGCTTCTCGCTTTTGCTTGCCAAAAATACAAGCTTCACACTTAGAATTTCCTCTCTTGAAAGTTGGCAAACTCTTTACCAAATATTGGGACTTATGTTTCAAGAGACTTTCAAAATTTAATCTACCAAATCGAAAATGACATAATCTGAATGAAGACATTTCATAATTCACTGCTGCTGCAACATCATGCTTTCTTGGGATAAATTTTCCCTTCATTCTATGCAATTTTCCATCTTCATAACCTTAGATTATTGTTTTTAAGTTATGCTTCTTTGACTTAATATTGACCAAACCATCTTTCATTATGACTTGATGTCCAACTTGTCGGATTGTGACTAAGGATAATTTTTTTTTCTTAAAAGTTGGTACATGTTACACATAAAAAATACTCACTTTGATAGTGTCGCAAGTGTCGGTTGCAAGTGTCGCATTTTGCTCACAAGTTTCGCAAATGTCAAGGAAGCATACTGCCATGATGCCTATATCGTACCTGTAAACGACATCAGGAGGACACTTGACACATGTCAAACACTTGATTTGGAAGAGAAGGAAAGGTTAACTAGGCTCATGAACCTTTTTCCATATGAAAACACTCAAAAAACTAAGTTTTTGAAGGAGAGCGCTCCCCTATACCTCTTCTGGGAGTGCTGGCGCTCCCCCTTACACTTTCTGGGAGCATTATAAAGATTCTTTGGCCCTTCTGGGGGAGCGCTGGTGTCTTTAGGAGTGATGGCGCTTCCTTTAAGCCTATTGGGGAGCTCTACAACGCTCTGATGACCCTTTTGAGGGAGCACTGCCTATTCTGGGTAGTAGTTAAGTTGTTGAGATGGATGGGGGAAGCATCCTTTCATTCTTGGAAGGCAGTTGGATTCGAATCCTCAATCAAGCCATGATCTTAGGGAAGATCCCTAACTGAAGGAGGAAAATCCTCAACTCACCCTAAATATATCTCAAGCTGTTGAGCCTCTCCAAGGCTATATAAACAAGCTTTCTAATGGTGAAAGGGGGACTGAAAAGGGAGAATCAAACCAAACTTATGATCTTATAAGTGGTGATGGGACAGAGATATTTTGGAGGCAAGAGACCTATGATATCATAGGGAACAATCGGTGAAGCTATCATCATTCGGATCGTGGATCTTTTGAGCAAGGGGTAGACAAGGAGGACTTGATGAAACTGCTGCAATCCAGCTACGACTATAAGTAATGTTTTGTCCTCATTAATATAATTTTCTTGGCCTGTTTCTTTCTAATTCATTTTCAATCTCACATGAATTTGTCTCTTTAGTAGATAGACCTATTTCGGACTAATCTCAATAGAGTAGGAAGTAGTCGTACTTTGTTTGTCTACAGGGCTTATCGAGGAGTGAAAGATTGGAGCTCAACTCAGAGCGTGCAGGGACAAACACCAGTAAAAGGTACTTCTTTTCTCCTTCCTCCTCACACACTAGTCCACCTAGATATAAAAGGAAGTCAATGACCATGATAAGCACTTTCTGTCTTAGAGTTAAGAGTCTATCTCTTTGAGGAGATCTACCTGTCCGCAGGGAGATTTTCCTTCAACAGAAACTGGCGACTCCACTGGGGATGGATCGAATCGAAACTTTTGGTTTTGATTTTTCCTCATAAGACCTTGTATTTCCCTTTGGTTGTTTTCCGACCTTGTTCAACCCTTCATATTTGATTGCACTTGCTGATTGACTCTTTACCCCATCGCATTCAGCTTGCCTATCAAAATTTGATCAAAATTTTGAGTTTTTAGACATTTTTATGAGTTTTTTGAGCCTGGCGCCCCCCTTCCCATGTTAGTAGAGAGCCAACACTCTCTGAAGGTGTTGGACAGAGTCTTATAATGCCCCGGTGTCCCTTACACCAGAGCGCCATCCCTTTTTTGCTCAAAATCTCTTCAAAAATTCCATTTTTTTGGAGGTCCAGACCCTGTTTCTTCACTTGCTGAGCTGCGTTGTGATTCAATGATTCTTCCTTTGACCTTTGACATGCTTCCTCTTGAGAAGTAAGCACCTTGTTGTTCATATTTTATGCCCTTCTTCATTATTTTTGAGTTTTTTCTGTTGAGAGCTTGAAATCGATCCACTATTTTTTCCTCTCCTATCCGATTGAGCGGGAACTCCAGTGAAGGACATCTGAAGTCTGTAACTCTTCTCATTTGGTTCTTTGAGGTCATATGATCCAATTTATTTCTCCTTCTTTTTGCATTTTTGGTTTTCTTTCTCTTGTTTGATCGCAAAAAAAGGGTGTGTTGCTTGTGCGAAACCTGCATTTTCTTGTCTGAATCTCCTTGATCTGAAAGGGTAGTTGGCAGGACAAGTTTTTCATTGAATTAATCATTATTCGCACACAAACAATAAAGAGTACATATTAATGATTAGTTTGCATTTCTGAAATGTTGTAGCATCATATTGGATTTGATTGAGAACAAAATTGATTGAGGGAATTCCTTATTAAGTGTTTGATAGTGAAAATGACTCTTCCTCTTTCCCTTAAATAGGCATTCATTGAAAAGAAACGATTGCTTATTATATTTCATGCATATTTTTGGGAATTGAGTCATCATTCCATCGGTTTCACTTTCGTACACCCTTTGAGTAAACAACAACCATTAAAATCAATGCTTAAGTAAAATTCATCAGACTTTTTATATCTTTGTTAGCAAACCTACATTAGTTTAAGGTGTAGGGATTTGGAATAGGTTGAAAGGATAAATTTCCAAAGCTATCAAACAAACTTAGTACCTTGCGGTAGGGAGAGTTAAATCCAATTGTCGTATTGGCTTGCTGGGATCCCCCTCTCACACAGGGGTTACGCACGAGGTCGCATTCGGGTGAGTTACAGAGATTATCCCTCCGTGGCCCAACTGTTTGTAGTGGTAAGATCGTATATTGGGGGTCACTGGAAGGTATACCCACGATTATTTGTGGGAGCCTTTCAAGCTGATTTCAGACTTGTTATCCTGTCCATACATTCCGACTGGACTGTCGACTGTACCTGCCCAGGGGCTGAGTACGAGTTGGTGACCTTAGTAGCCACAATCTTTAGGGTCTCACACAAGGTGATGGTGGAGGAAAGTCTCACTGTATCTGGAACAGACGTTGGTCAAACTCACTCGGGCTCCTTGGAGGGTAAATCCACAATTACTGCATGGAAGCTTGCACCAAGGCGTAAGTCCGCTAAGCAGGTCGCCAACGTAACTGATCCACCCGCTCTATCCCCGCCCCTTCCTATTTTGATCTCGCGACGTTGGATTTCATCACCAACTAGTGGTTTTATCATAGGAATGTTTGTTTGATTGATTGCTTCTCAGATTCATAGCGTGTGTTGTTTGTTTTGCTTAGTTAACCTTAGTTCAAGTCGGTGTTAATGGCATCGAATCCTAGGAGTACCAATGGAGGAACCCCTTCTCCTGGGGAACCTTATACCTTTCCTTCGTTTGGAAACTTTGGTCCTCCATATGTTGCCACACTGAGTCTTCCAAGTCTCACTATTGGATTACTAGTTTGGTTGTTCCCCACTTTGGTGATCCCGAATCCTCCCAATGTTTCAGTTGTACCTAATACTTTGGATGTCAATACACCACCCACACATCAACCTCATGTTGACTTTTCGCCTTCTTCGTCCATCAAGCCTCCTTCCATTTCTCCTTCTTCGCCTAGTGAAAGCTCTAAAGAAAGTAGCCAGGTTGATTAGAAGAAGAAGAAACAGAAAGAGAAGAAGAAGATGAACCCGAAAAGGACAAAGACCCCAACAACATCATATGTTGGCTCTAAGAAACCAGTTACTGTTAATAGTACTGGGAGTGTTGATGAGGTCAACAAGATTAAAATCAAGAATCCAAAACCCAAATTCCCTTGCAACCTTTGTAAGGGTGACCACTTTCTGAGGGATTGCCCTGGTCTTATCAAGGTCTTAGAAATGTGGTCTTCCACGTCGTCGGCTTCTGCTGAACATGCCGATGATACCCAGTCAACTAGTGACATTAAGGTTGGTAAGAGGAAGAAAACTGTCAAGTTCCCTTGCATGTTATGTAAAGGTAATCATTACTCTCACCTTTGTCCTTGCATGGACGAGGCTTCTTCTCTTTTGGAAAAACTTCAAATTCCAAAAGGTTATCGTAAGATTTCCTCCGACCCATCGTTGGTTGATGGACTGGTCAATCCGGTTCCATCCCCGGTCAGTCCGGTTGATTAGGTGGTCAATCTAGTTTCCTCCTCGATTGAACCACAAACCCAAGTAGATGATCCAGTTCCGTCATCGATCAACCCCACTCTTCATCAAAAGAGTGACACCAAAGTGGTCGATATGTTTTCATCCTTGGTCGATCCCACTCTCCCGTTAGAGAGTGACACCAAAGCGGTCAATCCGTTTCCACCTGTCGACCCCATTCCTCCCTTGGAGAATGAAACTCAAGTGGTCAATTCGATTATGCCATCGGTCGATCCCACTCCTCCTTTGATGAGTGCCAAAGTGACTGATCCAGTCCCTTCCTCGGTCAGTCCCACTCTTCCTTTGAAGAGTGCCAAAGTGGTCGATCCAGCTTCGCCATCGGTCGATCCCATCCCTCCATTGAGGAATTGTTATCCACAATTTTGGTTGTCATAATGATGTAATGATGATGGAAAAATCAAGCTCTTCACTAGAACACTTTCCTGAGAAAAGTTACCTTTACCTGCTTCTAGAAATCATACTTTCAAGGGAGGTTCGCATGCTACTTATATATTTTCCTGCGAGAATGCCTGATTCTCGTAGGCTGCATTAAGATGGGGTGCGAGGGGTTCGCACTGTACCTAACTATCAGGGTGCGAACATCTTCTAAAGGAAGAAAAATATGAAGTTCTCGAGCCTTCTAGAAGGGAATCTTCCAGAAGGATGAGTTGGCATTCAAATGGTTATCTAAGTACTGGATTTTCTGATATCTTGGGATCATTTCCTATCCAAGTAACTAATCCATTCTCTCTTATAAATTGAGAGGAATGCTCATGGAAAGGGTTAAGCAGCAAGCTAGTAAAAGATTTATTGGAGAATTTGTGCAATATTGTATGAAGGACTGATGCTACAACAACTAGAGACACCAGCAAGGTTATCGGAAGTGGTTGATCTTCTTCATGCATGAGAAAGTGTGTGTGTCAGAGTTAGGAGCCATCGAAAGGAGATCTACAACATCAAGGCTCAGGTTGTAAGTCTTTCTTTCTATCAATTCAATACAATAATATGTCTCTTCCCATAAAATCAATGTCACTTTATTACATAACTCCTTGATCATATGTATAGATTAGCTGTTGAATATATTGAATTGTCTTCACTTCGATTGGTTTGTACTGTTGTGGTCTTGACGGTGCAAGAGCATTGGAGCGAACTTGGTACAACAGAGACCCAAGGAAGCATTCATAAGGTATGTACATGATCCTTTCCTTCTAGTTCATTCAATAGTATAAATCTAGGGAAAGAGTATTATTCTGTCTTGCTTTGTTCTAGATCCAGGTGGATCTAGGGAGATCGGTTTGTGTCCGCACTTACGGATTAATCCTGAAAAAGGAATGTCAAAGTGACTGATCCAGTCCCTTCCTCGGTTAGTCCCACTCTTCCTCTGAAGAGTGCCAAAGTGGTCTATCCAAGTCCACCATTGGTTGATCCGATCCAATCATCGGTCGTTCCTACTCTCCTTCTAGAGAGTAAACCCGATACTGCCCATGTTTTTCTCATTAATACAAACTCTATCGGGCTGGGGGGCATTCCTCCTTCTCTTGTGAAACCCCCTCCAAATAATGAGGCCATCCTTTTTGATTGTGGTGTGCTAACTGGACCTCGTCTTCCCTCTCACATTCCTTTCCACATTACAGTACAGGTTCGTGGTCGGGACGTTCCTCAAACGGTGATAGATGAAGGTGCGTCCGTTAGTATTTTGTCTTCTGTTGCTTGGTAAACTTTGGGTTGTCCGCAACTTGCACTGGTTACACAGAATCTATTAGCTTTTAATAGAAGAACTAGTCAACCTTTAGGGATCCTTCCTTAGTTTCCTGTTACTTTGGGAGGAAAAACTGTCTTTATCGATGTCATGGTAGTCCGAGACCCCTTGGATTTTGCTTTACTCCTTGGGCGGGATTATGTCTATGCTATGAAAGCTCTTGTATCCACCCTTTTCCGTGTGATATCTTTCCCTCACGATGGAAGCATTGTGACTATCGATCAACTTTCATTCATCGGCCCCGAATGGGTTACCTCCCTAAGTGGTTCTTATATGCAGACAGTATCACCCCCGCCACATGTCAATTATGTGGCGTTGTCTCCCATGATTTCAACTTCCGACGATTTGGATCCGGTCGTGGACATGGTGATTTCTTCGGTAGGATTATTGGAGCCTGATCTCCTTACCTCTGTCACGACCCTCGACATGTGTTCCTTCCAGAGTGATTCTCTTCCATTTGGCAAAGATCTCTTGGAAGCCATGATCGAGTTTTGTTCCTTGACATGGTACCCTTCCAGAGCATTATCCTCTTGGAAGCCATGATCAAGAAGAAACTACGAGCATAGTTTCTCTTCTCAGTGGCAAGCTTGTTAAAAAATGAAACATAGGTCATGAGCATAGTTCTTTTCCTGTGTCAAGCTCGTTAAAAAATGAAACAATCACCTCTCTTGAACCTTCTTTTCATCCACCCTTCTCCTTTTTCTCATCTACTAGCGAAACTGGTGACAACCTTAGAGCCGGTGAATGAATTGAATCTTGGAAGGCATGTCTCCCACCTTTGCTGATAATTTTGGAGTTAAGCCACTAGCTTTCATGCTGGGGGCATACCGAGCTTAGTGTTTGTTCTTTCTCGTGCTCGTAAATACATGAGAATGCATCCGGGTAGACTTTTATCTCTTTTTCGGACCTGTATGGATACATGAAAAAGGAACCCCTTGGAGTCTCCTTTAGGATCTTTTCAGACTCTCTAAACATGAAAAGATTTCCGAGTGATATTTCTTCCTTTCCCACTCGTTAAACGGTTTGAAAGGGCGTCTTTCGAGTGATAATTTATCTCTTTTTCGGCCTTGTGAGACTAACATTACGAAAAAGGACAACACTAGAGTCATCTTTAAGTTCTTTTCAAACTCTCTAAAGATGAAAAGATTACCGAGCGACCTTGTTCTCTTCACGCTCATTAAAGTATTTGAAGAAAATGTCTGTTGAACGATAGTTTATCTCTTTTTCGGTCTCGTCAGACTACTTTACGAAAAAAGAACCGAGAGAGTTCCTTTTTAAGTGTTTTTTCAGACTCTATAATGATGAAAAACCTTCGAGTTTTCTGTCTTTGGACTCACTAAAACAAACATCGACATGCCCATATGGGACCGAACCCTTACTTCTTCCAGTTCGTTAAACAAAGGAAGAGGAACTTACCGAAGGCGAGTTATATTGAGGATGTGTTACCCTCCTCGAGTTCGTTAAATTAAAAATAGGTACTTGTCTATCTGGATGGGGGAAAATTTGAAAGAAGCAATCCAAGAAGTCTCTTGAGAACATTACCAAGTAATTCTTAGAGTCGCCCTTGAACACGACACTTTGTCTTTTGCACGTATTATAATCCGCTGAACCTCTACATTGAACCAATCCTTTGAGTTTCTTTCACTCCTTTGGGTCACCTGATGTAAGTCACAACATCCATTGCATCATCAAGTTTTGGTCCATGTCATGTTTCTGCTGTTGTGCCTCAGTGTTCAAGGGAAGTATTCGCCTCGAGATTCAGCCATCACAAATATCTTGTCTGAATACTCTTGTCAGTCCATGTTCATTTGATCCACCAATTACATCTCTGTGTCTGTTTCGTGTCGTTGATGGGGGATACATCAAGGCCCTCCTTCGACGAGTCTATTCTTGTCGACTTCAACACATTATCCAGGAACTAGACTTAGAAACCAATTAGTACTTTGGGACCTGCATGCCTCAATGGCAGGCCTCCTCACATTCGACAACGGGTTTACATCATTGACCTCTGATCGGATGATTCCACGAATGTTCAACTTCAACTCATCCATTCACATTCGTTGGAATGTACTAGAGTACCTTGGGAATAATTGACATTAATTGTGATTTCCCTCGCGCTTGTTAACGGTTTACATCATTGACCAGTAATCAAGTGGTTTCTGCCATGTTCGACATCAGGACATCTATTCACATGGTTAGATTCATACTACATCGGGATCGGTAAAAATACCCTGGGTTGAGTGATTACTTTGATATGTACTTTGCCCAGGTTGCGAAGGAGTTTCTCTTGAACAATGACACATATACTGTTACATAGATCCACTTTGTGTTGGTCGTGGCTATGTCTTGTCATCTCGTAGATCCACTGTGTATTCTTCATGGCTACGATTAGTTCAGGTCATCAGAGTATAGATCCACACTGTATCCTCAGTGGCTATACCTTTTTATCAATACAATTATGGATCCGCAATGTATTTTATGACAGCCATATCTTGCAAGTCTTTATCACCCAAGCATAGGTATGCCTGCCTTGGGTTTGAAACATGTCATAATATTTGTTGGATGTTTGTGTGCAGCTTTGTCAGGTTCTCTGTGTCTATACCCTTGATTGAAAGTCTACAAAGAATTTTAGTTATCAGTTCTCATCTTCTAACTTCATACTTTGGGGGGCAATCTGTTAAACATAAAAAATACTCACTTTGATAGTGTCACAAGTGTCGGTCGCAAGTGTCGCATTTTGCTCACAAGTGTCGCAAATGTCAAGGAAGCATACTGCCATGATGCCTATATCGTACCTGTAAACGACATCAGGAGGACACTTGGAACATGTTAAACACTTGATTTAGAAGAGAAGAAAAGGTTAACTGGGCTCATGAACCTTTTGCCATCTGAAAACACTAAAAAAACTAAGTTTTTTAAGGAGATCGCTCCCCTATACCTCTTCTGGGAGTGCTGGCACTCCCCCTTACACTGTCTGGGAGAATTATAAAGCTTCTTTGGCCCTTCTGGGGGAGCGCTGGTGTTTTTAGGAGTGCTGGCGCTCCCTTTAAGCCTACTGGGGAGCGCTACAACGCTCTGATGGCCCTTTTGAGTGAGAGCTGCCTATTCTGGGCAGTAGTTAAGCTGTTGAGATGGATGGGGGAAGCATCCTTGAAACAAAGGTCTTGAGCATAGTTTTTATCTCTATAGCAAGGTCATTAAAAAATGGAACATAAATATGGGGATTCAACCTGGAGCCCCGAGCATAGTTCTTTTCCTGTCTCAAACTCGTTAAAAAATGAATCAATCACCTCTCTTGTCAGGTTGAGTCTTTCGCCAGATCTCATATATGTCGATTCGAGTCTTTCGTTGGGTATCGTATTTGAACCTTCATTTCATCCACCTTTATCCTTTTTCTCCATCTCGTACATAAATTGGTGACAAACTCAAAGTCGGTGAATGAATTGAAGCTTGGGGGGCATGTCTCCAGCCTTTGATGATCATTTTGGAGTTAAGCCACTAGCTTTCAAGCTGGGGGCAGAGTATCGAGCTTAGTCTTTGTTCTTTCTCGCACTCGTAAATACATGAGAATGTAACCGGGTAGAATTTTATCACTTTTTTGGGCTCGTAAAGGATATACGAAATGGAACCCCTTGGAGTCGTCTTTAAGCTCTTTTCAGACTCTCTAAACATGGAAAGATTTTCAAGTGATCTTGCTTCCTTTCCCACTCGTTAAAAGGTCTTTTATCACTTTTTCGAACTCGTAAAGGATATGCGAAAAAGGAACCCCTTGGAATCATCTTTAAGCTCTTTTTAAACTCTCTAAACATGAAAAAATTTTCGAGTGATCTTTCTTCCTTTCCCACTCGTTAAATTTTTTGAAAGGACGTCTTTCGAGTGATAATTTATCTCTTTTTCTGCCTCTCAAGACTAACATTACGTAAAAGGACAACATTGGAGTCGTCTTTAAGTCATTTTCAGACTCTCTAAATATGAAAAATCATCGAGTTTACCTTCTCTGGACTCGTTAAAACAATCATACATTGAAGGGCCCATATGGGACCGAACCCTTACTTCTTCCAGTTTGTTAAATAAAGGAAGAGGGACTTACCGAAGGTGAGTTATATCGAGCATGTGTTACCCTCCTCGAGCTCGTTAAACCAAAAAGAGGTACTCATTTATCTGGATGGGGCAAAAAATTGAAGGAAGCAAGCCAAGCTGTTTTTTAGAACACTACTAGTAACCCTTATGGTCTCCCTTGAACATGACATTTTATCTTTGCACACATTTCAATCTGCTGAACCTTTGCACTGAACCAATCCTTTGAGTTTCCTTACTCCTTTAGGTCACCCGACGTAAGTCACAATATCCATTGCATTATCAAGTTTTGGTCCCTGTCAAGTTTCTGCTATCATGCCTTAGTGTTCAAGGGAAGTATCTGCCTTGAGAGTCAGCCATAAAAAATATATTGTTTCAATATCTGTGTCAATCCATGTTCATTTGATCCACCAATTACATCTCTGTGTTTGTTTTGTGTCGTTGATGGGGGATACATGAAGGCCCTCCTTCGACAAGTCTATTCTTGTCGACTTCAACACATTATCCAGGAACTAGACTTAGAAACCAGTTAGTACCTTGGGACCTGCATGCCTCAATGGCAGGCCTCCTCACTTCCGACAATGGGTTTACATCATTGAAATCTGATCGGATGATTCCATGGATGTTCGACTTCATCTCATCCATTCACATTCGTTGGAATGTAATAGAGTACCTTGGGAATGATTGACATCAATGATGATCTCCCTTGCGCTTGTTAACGGTTTACATCATTGACCGGTAATCAAGTGGTTTCTACCATGTTCAACATGGGGACATCTATTCACATCGTTAGATTCATACTACATCGGGATTGGTAAGAAGACCTTGGGTTGAGTCATTCACTCTGATATATACTTTACCCAGTTTGCGACAGAGTTTCTCTTGAATATTGACACATATACTGTCACATAGATCCACTTTGTATTGTTTCGTGGCTATGTCTTGTCATCTTGTAGATCCAAAGTGTATTTTCATGGCTACGATCAGTTCATGTCATGGAAATATAGATCCACGTTGTATGTTTGGTGACTATACTTTTTGTCAATATAATTATGGATCCACAGTGTATTCTATGGCGGCCATACCTAAAAAAGTCTTTATCACTCAAGCATAGATATGCCTGCCTTGGGTTTGAAACATGTCATAATATTTGTTTGATGGTTGTGTGCAGCTTTTTCTAGCCTCTCTGCGTGTTTACCCTTGCTTGAAAAAGTCTACAAAGTACTTCAGTCATCATCGTCTTCTGACTTCGCACTTTGGGGGGAAATCTGTTACACATCAAAATTACTCACTTCAATAGTGTCACAAGTGTCGTCATTACAAGTGTTGTAAGTGTCACATCTTGTTCGCAAGTGTTGTCTCTTGACCACAAGTGTTGCAAGTGTCACAAACATCATACTGCCATCTTGCCCATGTCGTGCCTCTAATGACATCATAATAACACTTGAGACACCTCAAACACTAGTTTTGAAGAGGATAAATCACTTGACAAGGAGTACAAGCCTTTTGCCACTGAAAAAACTACTTAAAAATGATTTTTGGAAGGCAACGCTCCCCTACCCACTGTCAAGGAGCGCCGACGCTCCCTAGCCTTCTTTGGGGGAGCGTTGAAACGATCTATGCACCCTTTTGGGGGAGCGCTACCCTTCCTGAGCGAATTTTGGTTTGTTGAGATAAATGAGGGAAGAATCCCCTCAATCTCTGAAGTTGGTTGGATTCAAATATGAGTTCAAGGCATGATCTTAGGGAAGATCCATATATGAAGGAGATGAATCCTAATCTTATCCCAAAGATCTCTCAAGTGGTTGGGCCTCTCAAAACTTATATAAGGAGGCCTTCTCATGGTGAAAGGGAGAATAAAATATTGGAAGTATGAAACTTATGATCTCATAGGAAACATACAAGAGATGGAGATTGAGAATTACACCAAACTTATGATCCCATAAGTGAGATGCCATTGAAGCATAATCAATGAAGATTACTTGAGCAAAGGGGTTGGACAAGGAGAGTTGGAAGAAGCTACTGCACCTTCATAAGAGGATTGTAAGTACTCTTCATTTGTTCTCATTAATATACATACATGCTTGGCCCGTTTTTTTCGAGTTTATGTTTGTTTCACATGAACTTGTCGTCAGTAGATAGATCTGTATTTGAGATAATCTCAGTAGAATAGGAAGCTTGTTGTATCTTTGTTTGTTCTACAGGACCTATCGAGGAGATTGGGTTTGAAGCTCAACTTGGAATTTGAGAGGACAAACTCCATTTAAAAAGGTACACTTTTCTTCTTCCTCTTCATTCATTAGCTTAATCAGATCTAAAATGATGTCAGTGACCAATGATAGCACCCTTTATGTCTTGGTTTTAGGGGTCTAGAGACCAAGAGGGAATCCGCTTGTCCGTAGGAGGATTCTCCTGTAACAAAAACATGGAGATCATTTTACAACAAACAAACTCTCATGCTCTCTTTCTTTCCACTCAAGCATGATTGTTGCCGAAATCACCTGCATCAATAATCAAATTTTTCATTAAAAATCACATTTTCCGACAATTTTCAAAACTTTAAAAAATGATTGTTTTCTCTTGTAAGAGAACAATGCCCTCTTTGCATGAACATCAGGGCACCAACACACCCTTACATTAGTCATCAAGCATTAAA
>ML807891.1:52684-67080 GCA_009831015.1 Picea engelmannii
CATCATGTTTTGGGCGCGCTGGCCGTTTTTGGGCAATTTTTTCTTGTGCTTTTTGGGCAACACCCTCATAGCCACTACATCATAGTGTTGGCGTTCCATTCATTGAATAGGAGGGGCATTTTCCAAGCCATTCCACACTTCCCCACGACTTTTAGAGGAGTGCCGAGAGTTTTGGGTGCTTGGGCCGACCCAGGGCATCATTTTTTATAAATATTTATTGCCTTAAACGAAAATGTGAACCATATAAATGAAATAAGGAAAGAAGAGCACCAACCTAGTTTGAACGGCGAGGGAAATGGTTGACTGTAGCTTCGGTACCGAGAAAAACAAGATTCCCCTCCAAATGGAAAATTCTTCACTGCTACAAATCTTGGCACAAATGAAATGGTAAATGACATTTTTTACCCCATTTCACTATTATACATTTCATTTTTTGCCTAGATATATTGTTTTTGGGTTTTTAAAAATATTTTGGAGGCCTTATTAATCCCCTGGAATGCATTTTTGACATTATTGACAGGTTTCAGAGTAGTGTTGTTCGTTTTTGATCTTGTCACTTTTACGAGCATAGTCTTAGTTCGTTCTTAAGCTCAAAAATATAAGAACACACCGGGTAAACTTTTATCTCTTTTTCGGACCCGCATGGATAAACGAAAAAGGAGCCCCCTGGAGTCTTCCTTAAACTCTTTTCATAATATCTAAACGTGAAAAGATTGTCGAGTGATCCTTCTTCCTTTTCCACTCGTTAAAAGGTTTCAAAGGGCGTCTTTCGAGTGATAATTTATCTCTTTTTCGGCCTCGCAAGACTAACATTACGAAAAAGGACAACATTGGAGTCATCTTTGAGTAGTTTTCAGACTCTCTAAATATGAAAAACCACCGAGTTTACCTTCTCTAGACTCATTAAACAATCATACATTGAAGGGCCCATACGAGACCGAACCCTTCTTCCAGTTCGATAAACAAAGGAAGAGGTACTTACCAAAGGTGAGTCATACCAAGCATGTGTTACCCTTCTCGAGCTCGTTAAATTAAAAAGAGGTACTCGTCTATCTGGATGGGGGAAAAATTGAAGGAAACAAGCCAAGTAGTTTTTGAGAACATTACCAGTAACTCTTACGGTCGCCCTTGAACATGACACTTTGTCTTTGCACGCATTTTAATCCACTGAACCTCTGCACTGAGCTAATCCTCTGAGTTTCTTTTACTCCTTTGGGTCACCTGACGAAAGTCACAACATTCACTGCATCATCAAGTTTTGGTCCATGTCATGTTTCTGCTGTTGTGCCTCAATGTTCAATGGAAGTATCTGACTCGAGAGTCAACCATCACATATATCTTGTTTCAATACCCGTGTCAGTCTATGTTCATTTGATCTACCAATTGCATCTCTATGTCAGTTTCATGCCATTGATGAGGGATACATCAAGGCCCTCCTACAACGAGTCTATTCCTGTTGACTTCAGAACATTATCTAGAAACTAGACTTAGAAACCCGTTAGTACCTTGGGACCTGCATGCCTCAATTGTAGGCCTCCTCGTGTTCGACAATGGGTTTACATCATTGACCCCTGGTTAGGCGATTCCACGGATGTTCGACTTCATCTCATTCATTCACATTCGTCGGAATTTACTAGAGTACCTTGAGAATCATTGACATCAATGGTGATCTCCCTCGCACTTGTTAACAGTTTACCTCATTGACCGGTAATCAAGAAGTTTCTACCATGTTCGAGATCAGGACATCTATCCACATGGTTAGATTCATACTACATCGGGTTCAGTAATAGTACCTTGGGTTGAGTTATCACTCTTATATATACTTTGCCCAGGTTGCGAAGGAGTTCTTTTGAACTATGACACATATACTGTCACATAGATCCACTTTGTATTGGTTTTGGCTATGTCTTATTGTCTCATAGATCCACTGTGTATTCTTCATGGCTACAATCAGTTCAGGTCATAGGAGTATAGATCCACATTGTATCTTCAATGGCTATACCTTTTATCAATATAATTATGGATCCGCAGTGTATTTTATGTCGGCCATACCAAAACGTCATTATCACTGAAGCATATGTATGCCTGCCTTGGGTTTGAAACATGTCATAATATTTGTTTGATGTCTGTGTACAACTTTTTCCAGCCTCTCTGCGTCCATACCCTTGCTCAAAAAATTCTACAAAGTACTTTAGTCATCATCGTCTTCTAACTTCTCACTTTGGGGGGAAATCTGTTACACATCAAAATCACTCATTGCAATGATGACTAGTGTCATCGTTACAAATACTGCAAGTGTCACAAGTGTCGCAAACATTATATTTTCTATGTCGTCTCTCTAACGACGTAAAAAAGACACTTAAGATACCTCAAAGACTAGTCTTGAAGAAGAGAAATCAATTCACAAGGAGTACACGCCTTTTGCCACTGAAAAATCCACTCGAAAGTCAAATTTGGAAGGGAGCACTCGCCTACATACTGTTAGGGAGCACTGGAACTCTGTACCCTCTTCTAGGGGAGCGTTCTAATGCTTTGTGTCCCTTTTTGAGGCAGCGGTGGCCCTTTTTGGGCAAAATTTTCTTTGTTGTAGGAAATCAAGGAAGAATCCCCTCAATATCTGAAGGTGGTTGGATTCAAATTTGAGGTCGAGGCATGATCTTAGGGGAGATCCACAACTGAAGGAGAGGAATTCTTAGCTTATTCCAAAGATCTCTCAAGTGGTTAGGTCTCTCCAAGCCTCTGTACGGATGTCTCTTCATGGTGAAAAAATATATGGAGATTGAGAATTACACCAAACTTATGATATCATAAGTGAGATGCCATTGAAGCATAATCAATGTAGATTACTTGAGAAAAGGGGTTGGACAAGGAGAGATGGAAGAAGCTGTTGCACCTTCATCAGAGGATTGTAAGTACTCTTCATTTGTTCTCATTAATATACATACATGCGTGGTCTGTTTCTTTCAACTTTATGTTTGTTCCACATGAACTTGTCTTCAGTAGATAGATCTGTATTTGAGATAATCTCAGTAGAATAGGAATATTGTTGTATCCTTCTTTGTTCTATAGGACCTATCGAGGAGCTTAAGATCGAAGCTCAACTTGGACTTTGTGAGGACAAACGCCATTAATAAGGTACGCATTTTTCTTCTTCCTCTTCATTCATTAGCTTAATTAGATATAAAAGGATGTCAGTGACCAATGATAACACCCTTTCTGTCTTGATTTTAGGGGTCTATATACCAAGAGGGAATCCGCTTTTTCACAGGAGGATTCATCTGTAACAATACCTGATGGTGATTTTGTTTATCGCCCTTGAGTCTGTACACATCCTCCATCCACCATCCTTCTTTGGACTTAACATTGTTGGTAGAGCTTATAGAATCAAGATTTATCGAACCAACCCTTTGTCCATCAAATCCTAGACTTGTCTCTTGACCTCTTCATTCTCCCGAGGCGTCAATATGTATGCTTCTTTTTTTGGTAAACTCGCTCGAGGTATAAGGTCAATGTGATGAGTTATGCTCCTGACGGGCGACAACGAACAAGGTAATTCCTCCACCACTATATCAACGAAATTCTCTAGTAGTTCCTGAATTCGTTCAGGCAGGTCATCCATCAAAGTATTGGTCAAGATGACTCTAGGTTTTCTAACCACAATAAACTGCATTTCTTCATCTTTCCTGACCTTATTAAGAAGTTCCTTACCACTCATGAGAAGTATAGTATTGCTCGCCTCTGCTTTTACCTGCTTGTCTTTAATTGGCAGCAACATATACATTCTACCATTCTTATCCAAGGTGTAAGTGTTTCTCCCATCATGAATAACGTTTCTGTCATATTGCCAAGGTCTCCCCAACAAAATATGACAGACGTGCATGGGAATAACATCACATAAAATTTCATCCTTATATTCCCCTATCTTAAACTCAACTAAACGTTGTTTAGTGACAGTTACCTGGTGCCCTTTTTGTAACCACAAAACTTTATATGGGCTCAGATGTGCGACTGATTCCAATTCCAGATTCTCCACCATCTTTGTGGATACTAGGTGATCTATGCTTCCACTATCAACTATTACCTTGCATACCCTGTCCTTGGTCTTGCAAGCAGTCCTAAATAAACTGTTCCTCTGGACTGGATTTTCTATCTCTTTCTCTGGCTTCAAGATAATTTTCCTCATCATTAATGACCTTCCACCTTCTACATCTTCTGCCTCAACATTCTGACTTTGTGCTTCTGAAATTTGAGCTTCGCCTCCTCCATATCATTTTCTATAAGGACATTCATAAGACTTATGTCCGATCTTTCCACATACAAAACACTTTATCTCACCACCTCTGCCTCTTCCTCTTCCTCTTGCTCGCGGAAAAGTGTTTCTATCAGTGTATTTCCTTCCTTGTGAACTTCCTCGCCTTTTTGGGTGAGTATGGGTTTTCCTTCCTTCGTCCTTAGGCTTCTGTACTCTGTCCTGGGCAATTGATTTGCCTCTTATTTGACTTCTACCTCTGCCTCTTTGTCCTTGCTTTCAGGCCAATTTCTCTTCAGCCTTTAGAGGAATCTGATAATCATCTTCCGCATTCCTTATTGTTTCCATGCTCATATCATCTTGAATGTCATATCTTAAACCATTCATGTATCTTGCGACCTTCTCATCATCACTCTCATGATTGCCTGCTCTAATGTTTATCTTGTAGAACTCTTCAGTGTATTCCTTCACTGTCATCCCCTTCTGTCTCAAATGTTTCATTCTTCGAAACAGATTAATCTGGTAGTCTCTAGGTATAAACTTGGCCTTCATCTTGGCGACCATCTTGTCCCATATTTTGATTCTTTGTTTGCCTTTGCAATGCCTCTTCGCCTGCAGTTCATCCTACCACAGTGCTGCATGCCCTTTAAGTCTAGTGACAACATGTTTAACTTTCTTATCTTCTTCGATATCTTCATAATATAAGTACTTATCCAGAGCTCTAAACCAATCTAGTAGCTCCTCAACGTCTAAGTTGCCTTCATACATTGGAATATCCATATTTGCTCTGGAACCTATTCTTGCAACAACTCTGAACAAACGTTCTTCTGCAACATCTTCAACTACAACTTCCTCTCCATCTCCAGCCTCATTTTCACTTTCAACCTCACTAACATATCCAATATTATTAGATCGTCTCTGTGCTGTCTCCATAGCATCTAATCGAGCACAAAGTTCTCTCATTTCCATTTCCATAGTTGGATCGGGCATTGGTCTATCTTGGCGTCTTCTGGGCGGCATGATTTAAATCTGTTCCATGCAGAATTCAAGTCACAACTTTCCTTCTGTCTTCTCTCACCTACAAAAACAAATATTGTGTGCTCTGATACCACTTGGTGTAGACCCCTACCTCAACCGGGCCTGCTAACCTCCCGGTCTAAGGATCTCTTATATCACTGAGCCGAAATGGATCTTTTGGTCCACAGCTAGAACCTTCAATCGATCAAAACCACAGGTCCTTAGGCAAAACCCCGCCTCCACAAACTAGCATAGGGCGTGAGTTCTATTCCTACGCGACCAAAACGCTACGTCTGTGTGCCAACTCAAAACCACTCACACTTCTCCATTTTGGGATTGTTGGCAGGATACAACTCCAACACCCCAACCTCCAAAACCCGAAAAGGGCCTAGTGAGTGCTAACCTTCTGTTCTATACACTCTATGTGACCTTCCTCTAGGAACTGAGTTCCAGCTCCCAATTCTTTAAGGATTTCTCGATTCGGAGAATCAACGAACACCTCCTCCTTTCCTTCCAAGATCCCCAATTCCCGAAGATCCGATGACCCTAGAGCTATGGTCTAGATCCTCCACAAATCAATGACCAAGATTTAGTTAGCGATTCACCTTTCCTGACTTTGGGGAAGTCTTCACCTCTGTTTCCTTGATATCCCGAAACAAACCAACATTCTGGATCTATTGGGATCGATGACCCCTATCTCTCCTGAACTTCAAGAGTTGAGTGGATCTCCACTTTATCCTCCTTGCAACTCTATTCAATCTGGAAACTCACGAAAAATCATTCCTTTTCCCTCAAAAATTTCCTCCGTTCGTCCAGATCTCAATGAGTCCGTAGTCAAGTAGCTGGACACTGACTCTCTGAACTTGGTTTCCCCCGGGTGACTGCAAATTTCGTCCCCCCTTCAAAGTTTTTAACAATGCTATCCTTCCTGATCTTGTTCCTCCTAAAAACGTCTGGATTCTAAAGAATCCTACGCACACACCTTGCATTTCTTCACAATAACCTCCGGGTATCCAACAATTCCTACTCTATGCACTCCCTTCAACATAGCTCCTTCAACCGCTCCATTGGGATAAAGAAATCTAGCACTCCCCTTAGCCTGTGCACTCCTTGCACGACTCTGTGCCACAATTGTACTTCTTCTGGTATAAGTTAACGCTATCTCTCATGAGTTTTCTGAGATAAAACTCATAATCTTGTCAACGCACTCCTTGTGGACTCTCACTGCACTCCTTGCAGGATTTCTCAGGAAGAGAAACAATTGAAACTTATACTTCTCCTCTCATAGACTTCATACATTCACCATGAAATCACGAGCATACACATAGCATTGGAACAAATACATAACAAAGAATATAAGCAAACTGTAACATACCATTCAAAAGATAAGTACAACAACCATGACACACCATGAAATTTGGATCAAAGGATTCTTATATTAATCTAGTGCTTCTGTACATGGCTCAATAGCAACGATTATTCTTCATACAACTTCTAATTCTGTATTCCTCTCTACTCTCCTAATCTTCTACCGCAAAATTACAATACTCAATAAAAAAAATACAAATGGGAGGGTCTTCTTGAGTTTTTCCCTCTCTCTTCTCTAAGCTATATTATCATAATTAAAATCTATCTAGTAAACATTTATTATAATAAATTCCTCCTTATCCGACAGATGAGAGAAATGCTCATGATCTGTATTACAATCTCCCAAAAACATAAATGCAAATACATCCTCTCATATTTTACATTAATGCTTTATCTTTCAAATTCAAAATATCCTCAAAATGTGCGCTGGTGCATTTCCATCTGTTCCACCTTTTGCGCTTTAT
Source organism: Picea engelmannii (assembly GCA_009831015.1). Lineage (NCBI taxonomy): Eukaryota > Viridiplantae > Streptophyta > Pinopsida > Pinales > Pinaceae > Picea > Picea engelmannii. Next base: position 59,783 of record ML807891.1, read on the forward strand.
TTGCTGGCTTGCCTACGATACTCCTGCATCACACTTATCCAAGAAAACTGAAAGACCTGCTGCAAACAAACCTCATACTGCAAATCTGATCACACTGTGCAAATTGAAGAAAAGCAAATGCTTGGGAAGCAAGCTTATTACCTACACTACCCTACTCTAACCAACTGAACTCTGCTTAATCAAGTATAATTAAACTTCCAATGAAGACATAAAATCAGATAATTGATAAATATAACGTTTTGGACGTAACTCTTTAATAAAACTGACAAAAGATGCAACAAATGCATCAGATAGTCTATGAGCAATTGATACTTATAACTGCAACTTGCTTGCATTGGAAAAGCTCTAATGCAGGAAAATTTTGAACAAATAGACTCCATGTATATGGCTATAGGATCATGAATCAAATGATAGAATTCTGGCTGCATTAGATGATCTAGGTGCATATCAGTGGCCACCCATCTATTCCACTGGCTCGAAAAATAGTTTTCCACCTTGGCAGTTTTTTGGGTTCCAAACTTTCGGAGCTATTTTGAGGTCCTAAACGACATTTTTTGGGGGATTTAGTAACCAAGTGATTGCCAGAGGAATTGACCTATCATGCGCCTAAAACAAATATCGTATGAAAAAATTACGACCCCAGGAAGTTGATGTACTAACTTACCCAAATGGGGTCCAGATGACTTTTGGCGCTTCATCTCCTAGGGTTAGGTTTTTGGATGTCTAGGGTTTTTGAGATTCCCGTCTATTGTAAAATACCTTCAGAGCCTCATTGTAACCATCTTCTTGCGAATGAGCGCAACCATCACATCTCTTCTCAGATTATTTTTTGCTGCATTTTACAGCTTCAACTTATTTCCTTATTGGATAGAAAACCAGTTTTACTGTATCTCTATTATTTTGTGTTAACCATATTTTAATAATCTGTATTCATTTCGTTCTGCTCATAAAATACATATCAATTGTATCAGAGTGATCTTCTCCTTGTGGTCTTAATGCATGTCCCCAATGAGGTCAGGATACAAAGAATGGGGTCTCGAGCTTGTTTCTCTTGAGGGCAAAAGCTCTCGCATGCGCAAGCGACCTCTCATGGTAGGAGAAAATAAAGATGACGAGATAAGAGATCTTTTCAAAATGTTTATTTAGGAAGACCTCATGCAATAGAGGAACGAGATGATGGATAGTTTTGCGCAAATCCTTCGACGACTACCAACAGACGATGCATCTTCCTCAAGCGGAGGTGCCACCCCCTTCAAGGTACAAATCAACTCCGATATTCCTATATTTGAAGGTTAGATAGATGAAAATTATATAGACAAGTGGTTGAATCTACTAGAAGGGTATTTTTCTATCCATAACTTTTCAAATAGAGAAAATATTAGTTTTGCGCTTCTCAAAGCTGTTTTCCCCATGTCAAAGATTGGTGGGAAAATTTCTGTGAGTAAAAGGAAATAGAGGAACCCTCATTATTTAAAGTCACGACCACCTAGGAATCCTTTAGGGATGCTATTAAGGAACAATACTGCCCTGTCGGAAGTTATGACAACTTGTATACCAAATGGACTAGATTGCGGCAAGAAAGAGACCAAGCAGTGCCAGAGTTCACAAATATATTCCATACCTTGCGCACCAAGCTGGGTATCAAATATTCAGAGCTACATCTGGTGCTCAAGTATCACGGTGCTCTACATAGATACATCCATACCGAAATGGAATTTATTGACATCTCTTCCTTGGGCGCGACCTATCGATATGCCGTCAAAATCGAGAAGAAGCTCAGTCAAAAGATGCGACAATTTGGGCTTGGGAACCTCTCACAGCAAAATCCAGGAAAGGGTGGCCCCAACCCACAGGACAAAGGACAAAGAAAAGATGGAAAGTATCAGGACAACTAGTCCAAGCTGCAAGAAAAGAAGGACAACAGAAAGACAAAGAAAGATACCGGGAAGTGGTGCAACTTCCATAAGATCCCTTGGCATAACACTGCTGACTGTCGCTCAAAGAAGTCACAGGTGGATGAAGTGAAAGCCTTTGAATCAGATGCGGGTTCTGACTTTGAGTCAAAACCAGAAAGGGGAAGGTATATCATTGACGCGGAACCCAGTGCCACCGTTGCTACCGCCAAGCTCTAGCCTGGTGAACCATACGAGCCAAAAGAAGGAGAGCGCCTCTTCCATTCACAGATGTGGGTAAAAGGCACCCTGCTACACTTCATCGTTGATAGAGGTAGCTAGAAGAACCTCATATCAGCAGAGGTTGTCAAGCGGCTGACCCTGTTGACAACGCCACACCCACAAACCTACACCATTGGATGGCTTCGCCAAGAAAGCGATCTTCGCGTCAACCAACCCTGTCGACTATCGTATGGCATAAAACTCTTCAAAGACGAGGTATTGTGTGATGTTGATCCTCTCGAAGTTTGTAATGTTCTTTTGGGCCAACATTATTTATGGAAACATCATGCTATATATGAGTATAGTCCTCGTAGTGTTATTATTACTTTGAACAGGAAATTGTACAAGATACCTGAGGCAATCCCCCCTAGTTCTATTTCCTTGATCTCTACCAAGAAATGCAGGAAGGTCATCTCTCAGACCGAGAAATTTATCTTCTTCGTGATTCGATGTCAGAGTGAGCGAAATATTGCAACCATATCCAAGGCCTCCGCGACTGATCTCTCCACAGAACAAAAGAAAGTGGATAAGGTCGTGGAAGAATAATCAGATATATTCTCCTCTCCTACCGGGGTAACTCTGCACTGCCAGGTAAATCATCTCATCAATTTGACCCCAGGCACACTGCTACCTAATGGTCCAGTCTATCGCCGCTCTATGCTAGAAAACAAGGATATCAAGAGGCAGATCCAAGAACTGTTCCATAAGGGGCACATACTCCCAAACTCATCGCCTTGTTGGAGCTTACTCGTGCTGATGCATAAGAAATACGGGACTTGGCAACTCTGCATTGATTACCGGTCCCTGAATAAAATCACAGTCTGAAACCGGTACCCGATTCCTCGAATTGACGACCTCCTTGATCAACTCACAGGGGACAAATACTTAGGTAAGATTGATTTGAAGTTTGGCTACAACCAGGTCTCAATAGAACAAACATATGCATGGAAGACTGCCTTCAAGTCAAAAGAAGGTCTTTTTGAATGGATGGTCAAGCCCTTTGGTTTGACAAATGCTCCAATAACTTTTATGAGGATGATGGATGATATCTTATGACCTTTCACCAATACTTTTGTAGTGGTGTATTTGTATGACATACTCATCTACAACAAGACTTGGGCGGAACAGTTGCAACATATTCAACAGGTTCTGCACACCCTGCAACAACACAAACTATATGAAAACTTGGAAAAATGCTCCTTCGGCATGGACAAGGTCCATTACTTAGGCTACATCGTCGATCAACATGGTGTGCATGTGGATCCAACCAAGATCCAGGTCATTCGTTACTCGCTATCCCCAACCACACTCACTGGACTTCGAATCTTCTTGGGCCTCGCCAATTTCTATCGCAGGTTCGTGCTAGGATTCTCTCATATCGCATGGGCCCTCAACCAAGTAACTAGGGGTGGCAGTAAGGAAAAATTTGTGTGAGGCTTGTCCCAAAAATAAGCCTTCGACGACTTGAAGAAGCATTTTTGCTCATCCCCGATACTTTCATTACTGAACCTGCAACATCCCTTTGATATCGAGACAAATGCTTCAGACTATGCCATGGGCGCTGTTCTCACTCAACACGACCACTCCGTGGCATATCATAGTGAGAAACTATCAGTTGTTGTCCGTAAGTACCATACTTACGAAAAATAAATGTAATCCATTGTGCAAGCTTGTCACTAGTGGAGACATTACATTCTTGGGAAGGAGACAATCATCCAAACTGATCACAAGCCCCTAGAGTTCATGCAGACCCAAGGAAAATTGCAGAATGACCGCCATCATAAGTGGTCAACATACTTACAACAATTCCACCTCAACATCAAGTATAAAACATGAAGTACCAATTGAGTTGCTGTCTTCCTCAACCGACCTCCAGTCGTGACACTCACTACGGTTCTAGACTCTTGCGGTCACAATATCTACGAATGGCCCCACCTCTACGAGACATACCTTGACTTCTCCACCACCTACCAAATGTTGGGCACCAACTCAGTGGTTGCTAATTTCCATCTTGAGGATGGGTTGTTGTGTCATTTGGGCCATCTCTGTGTTCCATCAAGCAAGCGCATGAAGCTTATTTGGGAAGTTCACTGCAGTCCGATGGCATGACACTTTGGTGTCAAAAAGACAGTTCCAGTGCTGCAAAAACATTTCTACTGGCTGAAACTTCAACAGGATGTCAGCAAGTATATCAGGTCCTGCACTGCTTGTGCTATTTCCAAACCGAACACTAAGAAACAAGGCCTGTACACCCCTCTGCCTACTTCTAACAACCATGGGAATCCATCTCAATGGACTACATGTCAGGCCTCTCTTCCACCAAGAGGGTAAATGACTGTGTTTTTGTGGTAGTTGATCGCTTTTCCAAGAGGACAATTCTAGTTGCCTACCATAAGAATATCACAACAGAAGCCACTACCAAGCTCTTCTTTGAACGAGTATGGGTACATTTTGGGATCCCACAAAACATTATCTCAGACCGTGACATTCAGTTCCTCAACTCATTCTAGTCGAGCCTCTGGTCACTGTTGGATACCAAGCTCACCAAATCCACTGCCTTCCACCCCCAGACAGATGGCCGAACTGAGGTCGTCAATCGGATGGTTGTACATATCCTGCACATTTATAATTCAAAACACCCCCGAACATGGGATGAGAGTCTTCCTTATGTCCGACATAGATACAACCGAGCCCTGCATATCTCAACTGGCCACAACCCCTTTCAGGTGGGGTTGGGATTCCAACCATTGGGCCCCATGGATGTTTCACTACCCCTGGCGACCAACTCGTCCGACTCGTCCCCTGCTCCACCAGAAGCTGAAAAATCCACCCAGTTCATTGAGCGGATCCAACACATCTGAAAACATGTTCAGGATATTCTACAAAAGTCTAATGCCAAGTACAAACAACACCATGATCAACATCGGGTGCCACATAAGTTTCAGGTGGGCGACAAAGTTTGGTTTCATTTGCAGAAAGAATGCTTTACAGGGTCCCATTGGAAGCTTCCCCCACTCCGTTATGGGCCATACAACATCACCAAGAATGTGGGTGACAATGATTTTGAGCTCAACATTCCCCCCTTCCTTGGTCTTCATCCAGTCTTCAACGTGGCTCTCCTTCAACCGTATTTCCCACCATTATTGGACACCTCATAGATAGCAGAGCAGTTGACACCAACATATCTCAAACCTGATTGCATGCAACATGAATCCAATGATCAGATTGTGGACACACATATAAAGGGCACTCGACAACAAAGGATCCAACTTTATTGAGTCGTCAAAGCAGGGCAACTCCGACACCAAGGCTAGTGGCTCATCTGGGGCCAAATTCAACATAAATTTCCTCATCTAATGGGGGAACTCAACGCAATGGAGGAAATTGCTTCCGAAGGAGGGAGGATTGATCCATGTGGATATCAGTGGCCACCCACCTATTCCATTGGCTCGAAAAACATTTTTCCAGCTTGGCATTTTTTCGACAGTTTTTTGGGTTCCAAACTTCCGGGACCGTTTTGAGGCCCTAAATGACATTTTTTGGGGGATTTGGGGCCCAAGTGATTGACATAACCACTGAATTGGGCTAGTCAAAATTTTTTCTTCTCAGTTAGACCTTTCCTATGGGAAATCGTGTGCCTAAAACAAATATCGTATGAAAACGTTACGACCTTGGGAAGTTGATCTACTAACTTAGCCAAACGAGGCCCACATGACTTTTGGTGCTTCATCTCCTAGGGTTAGGTTTTTGGATGTCTAGGGATTTTGACATTCCTATTTATTGTAAAAGGCCTTCAGAGCCTCATTGTAACCATATTCTTGCGAATGAGCGCAACCATCACATCTCTTCTCAGAGATAATCTGCCACCATTCCAACAAGCTTGTTTTTTGCTGCATTTTACAGTTTCAACTTATTTTCTTATTGAATAGAAAACCAGTTTTACTGTATCTCTGTTATTTTGTGTTAAGCATCTTTTAATAATCTGTATTCATTTTGTTCTACTCATAAAATTTGGATCATTAGAAGACTAGGCTGCTCCTTCATAATCTTTTTTATACTGACAAGATTGTGATTCTCTTGACCTCCTTGAAACATTCCATAGATATGACATGCTTCAAAGGAATCATGGAAAACAAAATATTTTTTTGTCTGCTAATTATCTCCTTGGGAAATAAACTTATTTGTAGTGTCTTCTTGAAATTGTTGGTCAAATTTATCTGAAGAAAAAATCACTGTAGAATGACCATATGATTTCTCAACCTCCTCTCTAATGTCCTCTGAAAAATATGCTCCAAAATTGTCAGATACAAATTCAATACTGAGAGAATTAGTACATGTTGATACAAAAATCTACTCCTTTTTATTTTCTTGTTGACTTTCTCCCTGCTGGCCATCTATTGATGAAAAAGAGAACAAACTCACATGTTCCTGTAGCTCCTTCCTAACTTCTTGACCAAAGTTTAAAAGCATTTAATCAAGTAGGTTATCATTTGACAAGAATGTTAATTGATTTTCTAAGTCAACAATAGAATGATGAGGGGAAACAACTTTGTCTAAAATAGAAATGTCACCACCTTCTGCAAAATCTTCCTCATGATATTCATCATAAACAAAATAATCCCTTTGCTCATAATTAGGAAAAGGCTCATTTGCATATGTAAATTCATCTTGTTGGTATGAGCTATAAGCATGTAAATTTTCATCTTTAACAATGGAAAAATATGATTTAATAATTTCAAGATTAGAAAAAGATTTAAGATTTGAAAATGATGTGCAAGCATGCTGAAACAATTGCAAGATTGGATAAGCTTCCTGCTATCCATATACTTCCTCAGTTTCTTCGTCATCTAAAAAATTGTCCAATATATGACAAGAGAGTTGTGCACATGACCAAAGATTATTCTCCACTTCCTCTGCATCATCAAACATATGTTACAAGGATGCTGACTTTCTTTCTCTGAGGTATAGGAATGTTAAGAAACAAATATCAATATAGCATAGAAAAACCTTAGAAAAAGTACTCAATGCCTTGAAAAAGAGATAATTTCAGATAATAAGCCTCTTCGAGGGGGCAACCTCCTTTTACCCCACTTAAATGTTCAAGTACAAGATGATTCAAAATGA
>ML807891.1:69013-100709 GCA_009831015.1 Picea engelmannii
AGACTTGTTCTCTCCCCAGTATCTTTAAAATGCATTATATAATTCCCAAACCCTTAAACCACAAAGAATCATCCCCAAACAAGGATTTGGAAAATAACCTCATGGTAACATCTTCATATACTATCTCAAAATGATTGAAAAATTTCTCAAAGGCTCCCAAATTCTTCTCGGCAGTGATATGATCTTCTCCAGAAAAATAATGAAGATACTCAAATCAATTAAGAGGGAAAGGATGAAGGTAATATAACAACCTTAATGGTGTAAACATTTTCTCTCTGATTCTAGTTTGAACAACAGTGGGCTGAAAACAAGGCTTAACAAGATGACTACAAGGTATAAGAAAGAATTTAGAAGGTAAATCATCCTCATGATTCCAATGACTATAAGGCTTCTCAATTTCCGGAGGGATTGAGATATGAAATTCATATTTCTCAATAGGCTGAGATGAGGAGACATGATCAACATCTACAATTCAATAAGTATGGAGACCTTTTCCTTCCAAAGAGGGAAATGCAAATGAATGTTGATGATCATCAGAGTAAAAAAATAAAAGGATAATCCTTTTTGTATGTAAAGGGAAAGACCAGAATGAACTAATGAAGAAGAACAAAAGTTCATGGAGAAAACTAATGAGATGATACCTAGTTTTTTCCTTCCATATTTTCATTTTTCTGTCATCAATATCCTTCCTCTAGTGGAGTCTTTGATTGTGGAGTCGCCAGGTAGATGATTACAGTCAATTTTATGTGTCCCTCTCTTGTCTACCATCAAGAGATGGATCTATGTCATTTCCCCAAGGAAGATCACTTCTCACTTCTCTCCCCGGAAAGGGCGCCAAAAATGTTAGCATTGAGAGTCACACTTAGACTGTTGTAAGTGTAAGCCTAGTACCCATCATAGTGTTTAGAGTTGGATGAGTGATTATATTTAAAAAAAATGGATCAAACTGATAAGGTTCAAAGCTTGATCTAATGCACAAAATCCCAAAGACTATATTCTAGCAAAAAGGGCTATCATAATCTCCAACCAGTACATATTTGAAAGATGAATATAATAAAATACAGAAAAACATCAAGATGAACAGTCAATTTCACATCATGCTTGATTGACACATTCATTTGGCTGAAATTTCATTAATTAGGATCCTTGTAATCAAGAAATAAATATTTACTCCAAGAAGAGATGCTTCACAAAATACATAGTAAATACTCCACTACATAACCCTGCTAACAAAGCTATTGATAAACTCTTTATCAATCAATATCCCATTAGAGAAAGAAGACAAAGAAAATGAACAAAGAAATGAGCACAAGATGACATTTGACTGCACAAGAATCCTCCATCCAGATATACAGAATCCTCCATCCTCCTATCACTCCAACCTTCCTCAATGATTTCTAATGCCTCTCTTATAGCCTAGGCTGTCAATGAAAACTTTACAATTCAAATTCTCCCTCTTGCATAGGATTCTAGACCTTGGAGATAGGTGGCAAAAATCAAAGAGACAAGAATCCAACAAACTACTAATTTTTAGGAATTTGTTGGAAGTCATTAATGAATTGTTTCTAACTCACTGCATGAGGTATTTAATGGAGCTAAAAATTAGGTCTAGGTGTCCCTTAGCATCTAACTAATCTATGAGAATTCGTTCGAACCCTCCTTGACAGGTGGAAATAGTCAAACAAGGTGAATATCCAACAACTATGCAAAACAAAGAGTTTGCGGCGCCAGTTTGCAATGCACTTGTGTTTTAATTATATCTCTCAAATTCCAAACTGGGCCAGGTTGAAATTTGGTCAGCAAGTCAACAAGGATATCATTCTCCTCGACAAAATATTTTAGAGAAACCCACACCACTATTTTATAGTTATGATCAAATATTTAGAAGCAACTGCTACAGGAAATGAGTTCGCAATGCCCCTGTCTTAGTTCACAGCACCCCTGTCTTAGTTCGCAATGCCTGTGAAAGTTCGCAGCACCAAGAGAAAACAAGTGGAAACACTCCTTTCCTGACCTCCAAAAAATCTAATGGAGTACTTGATGGCTATGAGATTGATGCTGGTAATTTCAGATTTGCACAGGGACACCTACAAGTGGTCTAATCGCCAACTATCCTCTGCAACTAGTTCGCAATAGAGTTCGCAATGCCAGTCACAGTTTGCAACGCCTACTGCAAAATTTGATTTTTAGTGCTTCAAGAAAATAGTTAGGATATCCAAATTTATGATCCCTGTAAGCTGTTAGATATAAACCTTGAAAACAATAAAAACACTGTCATGTCATAAGTAAATGATTATTTTGAATGAAGGGGGTACTTTGAGTGTGTTGTGAACTCTCCTAGTGAGTTGGCAGTGCTCAAAACACAATTTGATTTGACAACTAAATAAATAGAAGGTGACAAGGAGAATCAATTCTATGTGTTAACATAATTGATTTCCCACCAAAGTGGATTCTCTACGGGTTCAATTTTTCCTCAATTAAATCAGGGATGAAACTATTCATTGGTACCCAAGCATATGACATAGTCATGAGATGGAGTCACCTAATGTATGTTCATTATTTCTGGTTAACTCCTCATCACACCTTAAAGACTAGAGAGAGGCAGAGAGCATAAATCTTTTGATAAATATCAATTCTCTCCAGATTTGAAACAAAAGATAAGAAAAATGACAGGTACGGTTGATGGATGGTCCACGATATGGTCCATGCTATGGTCCACGCTATGGTCCACGATACATCATTGTACCTCGGATTGTGCAACTTTTGTACTAAAGAGAAGCAACACACATAGAAATTGCCAGAATCTACAACTCTAAATATGAAATTGCCAGATTTATAGACATATCTGTAGAAAATTTACAAAATGAGCCCTCCTAATTAATTGAAAAACAACATTGCATCTTAAGATAAAAAACAATGCAGATTTATAATGGATCTGCTATGATCTTGAGATTTACAAGCCTATCTGCTGATTTATATACAATAAATTTTCAGATTTAGAACTATAAACAATAGAAATAGCTCTATAAATCTAATCAACAATAAAATCATGATTAGATCTAAAATAAAATCAACAAATTGGTTTTGAAATAATCTGCAATTAAAAAAAATATTTTTTCCTTACTTTAAACAACAACAAATTACCTCAGTACCGTTTCCCTTGAGTTTGAAGAGATCCAAGTTGATGTCAAGAAGTATTCCTTTCTTTCTCAATCCATCACCAATTCACTTCCATCACAATTTCACAATGGCTCTGATACCATGTTGACAAAGTGTCCTCAGACACGTAATTTTATTAATAAGGAAAAAGTAACTACAATAAGAAGTGAAGACTCATAATTTCTTCTTCTTAACCTCACTTGAAGAAGGAGCTTATTTGTATAGTTCAACTCTAAACTAACATCTAGGAGAACAACCAATCACATAATCACATGAGTATGATAGGTGTCCTTTACATAGAAGCTAGGTGTTCTTATCCTAACAAACTAGAATAAACTAATTTCTAAAAATATTTAAACTAGAAAATACTTAGACTATATAACTTTAGGATTATGAGGCCAACATCCCCGACTGCAGGTTTATGCATGAAACAACATATATCTATATCTTAAAGAAGCTAGAATACGTCTCTACCCTGAAAAAATTTACCCCACAATTTCTTCCCAGGAAGGAGCTTTGATACCACTTGCAATATACAATATGAATAATATTATGTGGAACATAAATATTTAGCAAGCAGTAATGGAACAACAAGATTATAGCTAGAACAATACTAGAATAACACTAGAAAGAACACCTTTATTAGAGACAACAATGTTCACTTGCATCTTCGAGGGGGAAACCTCCAACAAAGCAGATCTCTATTACAATAATCTCCAAGACAAAATATGCAATACCTCCTACTCTTATTTATACTAATTCTACCTTCTAAGGAAACTTCTAGAGCAGGACCTTCCTAGAAGCAAAAACTTCTATTAGGTCTTCTTACATTGAATTATTCTCCTTTATTTATTAGGCATTATTAACTAGTGTCAGCCTTTATTACATAAAAATCATATCCTACTAACTAATAACCCACAAAGAGGGGTTACGATAAGATCTTAACACACAACCTGGAACATCTTGAGGGACAACACCAAGTAGGTGAGCGCTCTACCAAAATAACTTAATTCATGCTCAATTAACCCATCTCCTATGTGAAACCAAGTCAATAAACCTAAGTTATCAAGCAAAGAGGTATCCACATGGTGAAAGTGTGGTCAAACTGTCTCTGTATAATCAAATCAACATGAACATGTGTGTACAAAGGGTAGTGCTCCATTTGGACCAAGGCATATGTGGTAATAATGTGAAATAAACAACAATTATACCACCATGATCTAGGGGGATCCCACTAGGATGGTGTATCCACATCAAATGCACCAATATTCACCTTTGGAACCATATTAAAGGGGTCAATAAACAAGGCACTCCAATCAACCATAGGAATGTGCCATAATCATGTGAAATTTAACCTCATGAACTAGGAAAACCACACCTAGAAAAATCTCTATCACACCATAATATACATCATGTCTAAACACACTAACCATCCTAGAACCATATGAAGAAGGGTACCTCATTCCAAATATACTATATTATACTAAAGCACATCAAGGTACCATTAATTCTATGCAAGTAATGTATCCTTGGTTAATTGATGGTGCTCCTGCCAGGCTATAGGGGCATACGAAAATGACTCAACACTATCCACTCTCCTCTAAACATCATGCATGTAACTATTGAGGTAGTTATTTGGTAGAACCATACGACTAATGACAGGGAAACTGTGCACATCCATAAAATAGCCCCTGTATTTTTCCAATGATCAATCAATGTCATCAAAAGTGTTTGTCCTGTGCAATCGAATTGTGATAAAAATCATAGATGTGACCTGATAGAATATGAGGGGTAAGTAGTGGCTCCAACATGGAAACATGTGCTTTGGAATAGATTACATGAGAAATCTACAATCTTGATTAATAACTTGATACAAGTCAACATGAAAAGGAGATAAAATCCACATAATAGGGTGAGAATCTCACCCTGGTTCACCATAAAATGAAATCAAAACAATGCATAAATGAATGAAATCTACCACATGATGTCAAAAATCCCTCTAAAACATATCTTGAGCTAATATGTCAAAGGAAACATGAAATGAATGAACCACTATAATATATATCTCATATGAGCTTTATTCATTTCCTACTTTACAAAACTATTATGGAACTAATTGCTAGTAGAATAGTAATGATTCAAAATTTGTTGGTTCACATGCAAATGCAACTTTTTTCCATTTAGGCAGATGAGGTAGAAAGAATTTGTGCTAGTCACATCCTTGATCGTGTAAGGTCCAAGCCATAACTTATCAAACTTCTTGTGATTTTTTGGCTTCTCCTTTCTCTTGTCCCACATGAGAACATGATCTCCTTTCTATAATCCCATTGGGTGAGCCCTCTTATCAAATATCCCTTTTACTTTATCTCGACTCTGAACAAGGTGATCAAATTCTTTCCTTCTTCTCTCATCTAGTTCCTCAAGCTGGTTGACTCTCACTTGCATTGCTTTTTGATTTGTAGTAAAGTGTTGCAATAATTGATACATTGAGACATTTAAATGAATTGAAAATGTAACCTCCATCACACACACACACAAAGTCAAATGGGATTTTTCTTGTAGCTTTCTTCTTTGTTATTCTATCTTCTTATAAAGAATACTTAATATTTCTATCTCAATTCCTTTTGTTATCATCCACAATATTCTTGATAAAATCCATTAAATTCTTATTGCTTGACTTTACCAATCCATTTCTCTCTGGGTAATAGTTAGATGAATGGGATAAGAAAATTCCATAGTTGAAACAAAATATTGTTAATTCTATTGAATTAGATACTTTTGCATTACTGATTTTCATCTTTGTTGGGACACCAAAATTGCTAATAATATTATCATCTATGAAATCCATAACCACCCAATCAATTTTCGTCTTTGTGGGTATCACCTCAAACCACCTGGTAAAATAATCCATGATAGTGAGAATCCATTTGAATATGTTTCTTGAATTATCCTTAAAATCCCCTTTCAATTCTAGACCCCACTGTTGAAATGGTTCCTTTACCACTACATACTGCAAAGGCAAGGCAACCAAGTGCTGCCTTCTCCCAAACAATTGACATGATTGACATGCTCTAACAAACTTATGGACATCTGAAAACACTATCAACCAGTGATAACCAACCCTCAATATCTTATGTGTAGTGGTCCTGGTTGCGTAATGTCAACATAATCCAACGTGTAGCTTTGTCATCAACGTGTCAACTTCCACACCTCAAGACCAAACCTTCTAGGTTTCTCTAGTCCAGAAACCCCTAAACAATACAATATCTTGATGCTCTAAGTCTCAAGGATCTTCTTTTATAGTCAACAACATGATCTGAACATGTTAGATTTGTCAAATAATAAATAAAATTCGAATACCACTCATGCTTCTTTAATCCATAAAAAAGATGTATCATCTCCAAGATTTCCTCTTTATCCATATTCAAGGCTTTTTCATTCCCTTTCGTAAGCATATTTTCTAACCTCTGTGCTTTAACCAATTTTTTTGGCATGATCTCCATGTCATATTCTTGAATTCTGGACACCCATTTATCTCTGATGCCCAAACCATCCTTTTGGGTCAAATTATCCTTAATAGTTGCATGAGGGACATACACTATAATCCTAGAATACTCCATATAACTGCTGAAATGATTCAGAGATTGAACCTGAGAATAATATTGGTTCTCCATGATGGTATGCTTTCAAATTTGAAACTTTAAGTGCCTTACTAAAAAATTCTATGGGCTATTCCATGTTCTGATCATTCTTTTGTAATAATACATCTACACTAGTATCCTTAGATGTGAATGAAAATAGCTGAAAATCTTTTGCATAATATGGGCTTAATAACAATGGTGATATGAAATGGCTTCCTTTATCATACTGAATGCCTTCTTTCTTTCATAATTTCACTTGAACTCCTGATTTGTTTTCAACATATTGGATATATGTTTCGTAATTTTTGCAAAGTTGGGTATAAATCTCTTGATGAAGTTGATATTTCCAAAGAAAGATTGCACCGCTTTCTTCCTTCTCGGTAGGGACTCTGTGGAATGTATTATATTCTTGATGGGTTGACCTCAAATCCTTCCTTTGAAATGATATTATTGAGGATATTTCCTTCGTCAACTCTAAAGACATAATTTTTTAGATTGAACGATATCCCATATTTTCCGCACCTCTCAAATACGTGCCTCAAATGATGCATATGATCACTTCTTGTTTTGGAAAATATTTTCAATTTGTCCTGATATATCTCAATTATATTCCCAATTAAATCCCCGAAGGAAAAATCCATGTCTCTCTGAAAAGTAGACATGCATTTATTAACTCAAATGTCATCCTCAAGTACTCGTACATTCCCCATTGGGTAGTGATAGCCATCTTGTGTTGATCTTATTACTTTACTAATACTTGATTATGTCCTGAGAATCCATCTAACATGGACAACATACATGATCATGTGACCCTTTGCAATAGATTCTCCATATTTGGAAGTGGGTAGTTATCCTTCAGAGACAACTGATCAAGTTCTTGAAATCCGTACACAATTTATTTCTTTGTTCTTCTTTATTACTACCACCAAGTTATCTACCTAGGAAAAATGTCTCATGGGTGCAATAATCTTTTCCATTATCATCTTCTACAACTATTTCTGGACTGGGGGGACAATTTTGGATTTATCTGTCTCACTTTTTTTCTTAAATGGCTTCGCATATTTATTTAAGGAATAGTATGTTGAATAATATCCCCCTTGTATGAATTTAGATCATCATATGACTAGGTGAAAACATCCTTGTATTCCTTAATCAAGTTTCCTATTTTCTTCCTTTCTTCTTTTGAAGGATTCCCTTTGATTCTAATAAGCTTATGACTTTCTTTTGACTTGATGTTGATTTCAATGTTTTCTTCTTGTTTACTTACCTCTTTCTTTTTCTTGTACATGTCATGCCTGTCGAAATTGTCTTCAAAGGAACACGATCCTTTGGAAATTTATTATCCTTCAACTCCTCAATCTTAGAACTTTCATCATCTTGACTTTGCCAATCCATGTTATACCATGCAAAATCTTGTAGGTTATTCATAAATCTTATTATTAGTGAATCATTGTTGATTACCTTCCAATGTTCAAATTATCTGGGACTAAAGGCCATAGGATGATCTTAATCTTACTTTCCCCTAAAGGGTAGAAGCAAATACAACCAAAGCATCGACTTGTGTATTTTGTTCCCTTGGGACATCCTTAATAAAAAAGCCATTAAATAGTTCTATAGTGTCCCATAATGCATGTTTGTATCATTTCAACCTACCATTCTTCACTGCATACATGTTCTTAACATGTAATACCTCAAGATTTGAATTTCCTACAACTTCTAACAATTTTATGCCCATATCCATGGCCAATTCGAGTTTGAGAAGTAAAGCTTCATATTCTACCACATTGTTAGTGGTCTCAAATTCCAATTTGTAAGAAAATATTGTGGCATAAACTTGAGGAGAGGTGAAAATAATACCCACACCTGCACCTTACCTAGACTGAACCCCAACAAATTCCATCTTCCAGTTCTTCACTCCATTTTTGATTCTTCATTCTTGAGCCCCAGAGCCAGAGAATGCAACAAGACAACACGATTTCCAAACTCATCATCCACTGTACAAAAAAAATCATTCATTGGTTCATTAGGGTCTTCCAAATGTTGCTTCCTAGGATACTTCATATATAGGGTAACAAAAGTACCTTTGCAAGTCAAGATAGTGGCATAATATAGGTCAATCTGTATACTACCATCCAAACTAGCAACCCACTTCTTTGATAATAACATGCCCCATGAATCGAGAATATCAATAACCACCACATCCATTAACATGGAGATGTCTGGATACACTAACAACTTAACATGTATATGTTTGATTAGGCCCAACACCTCAATCTCTCTTGAACCCATACACATTTCTATATGGCTGAGTAGTCTTGAGGCCCAATTTGTTCATCACCTTGAGTGACATGACATTAGTTTATGCCCTTGAATCTATCATGCAATTATTCTAGAACATGTCATTTACCAACAAAGAGATGAATAAATGATTATGACTACCATTCTTTCTTCCTTGGTTTGTCGTGTACAACACTATAAGATTATCTTTAGTAACTTCTCCAAAACCAAGAAATTTTCCAAGATTTTATTTTTGTGTTGGAATCTATGCTAGTTTTAGAAAAGGAACCGACACATTTGTATTAATCAATATTTCAGTTAAATTGATGTTCACATATCTACATGTACTCCTCGAAATTCTTGCTAACAAAGACTCACCGATATCTCCAATTTTATGAGTAGGATATTTAATTACAAGAGCCCATTGCAGGATCTTCTTTCCTATATCAGGGTCTTGCCAATCTACTTTATATATTCTCTAATAGGTGATAAATTCCTTCTCACACATTTGTCTCCTTATTTCTTCCCGTGAAGTCTTCTCACCAAAAATTCGAGCAATACCACCTAAATCAATGCTCTTTTCTTTCTGTTTCATTTGATCCTCATATACATTAAATTCCTTTGCCATGACATTATTGATGACATCCCTTCCTTCACCTACAAAATTCACAGTGTCAACCTTGTTTGATTCTTCATTTCTTTCATCTCTTGATTGTCTTATAATTTCTTCAGCTATAGGGCATGAATCTTCATCATGAGCTTCTTCACAAGCATTGCACCAAGGAAATGTCTCATGATCAACCACATTATTATTATTTAAGGGAACATGGATTCTTTGATTCTAATTATGATTATTCCTTAGTTCGAAGGACCTCTTGGCCTATCCCATCTACCATTTCCACTTGGTGGATACCTATTTTGTTCAGCCTTTTCCAGTTCACCAATCTATTTTTAATTACTGTATTTTGTTGTGTGAAACTGGATTCCATGCGCTTTATAGTTTTTATTAATGTCATTATGGGATCAGGGCTTAGGATCAACAATATTGTTTTTTTAGATATTTCTTCATTTTTGGTAGTTGTCGCTATAGAAGAACTAGGTTGATTGATTTTACTAGCTATGGTCATATCCTTATCAATGCTAATTGCCAAATTTTGGGTTGTCTCAAGAATTTGGGGATCCCTTTGTCTTGTCTGTAAGCTAAATGAATCTAGGTAATATATGCGAATAACAACTACTGGAGGTTCAATGTCTGCATGTAGTTTGTGCATGATCTGATTGAATCTCTTGTTTAATTCTTCTACAATCTCATTATCATTTCTTTTAGTAGTACTAAAGGTTGCTAACAAGTATCTATTGTCTTTATTTTCTACCCATTCCTCCATGAAAGTATTCTCCAATTCATCCTTGGTATGGATGCTATTATCGGGCTTGATTGTGAACCAATGTATGGCATCATATTCTAATGATAGAACAAACAACTTCATAAGAATGTCCAAATGTTCCACCTTATATCTCTTTATCATATTCATGAATGCATTCCAATGATATTTAGTAGATATGAAATTATTTCCTTGAAATGTAGGTAATTTATCAATTACTCTTTCTGGAATGTCATAAGGGTATCCCTTTATATTTGAGAAATAAAATGGATTATAATTTTCATCTAACCAAGGTGTAACCATATTGGAGGAAGTTGGATTATATGTATTAATTTCAAACAAACATCTCATATCTTCAACAATGTTCAGGTCTTGGTTGTTTAATTTCTGTGCTCTATTTACCTTTCATCTATAATATCTTTCAAGTTCTAAGATCATTTGTGAGGATGTTCTTGTGGAATACATCTTAGTAACTATTATAGTGCAAGTTGTAGGTTTGGAAAATCTTGACCCAATCAAAAATCAAGTGCTACAACTTAGGAATCCTACACCTAATGTCACCTCGATGTAGGTCATGCACTTCAAGGGTGTCTAGGTCACTCTATGGAGGCGATCTCCGTAGCCATAGGGGGATTGGGATGGAAATGGAGGAAAAATGAAGTGAATCCCCTAGAGGTAAAGTCTAATAGGAATAAAAGGTGGGGAGAGATTCCTTTCAAGTCAAGTTATTGTTTCCCCACAGGTATAATACTTCTCCAGATGATTGTACCTGCCTGAGACACAAGAAAATACAATTTGCAATGATATATGTTAGTTGGATCAGAAAGTTAAACTTGTTGTCCCTAATTTTCAGAAATAGATAAAAATGTATATCCGCAAGTAAATGGTATTGTAAGTTGCTCAATAAATTCTAGAGATCAAGTAGAAAGTACAAGAGAAAGACTAGTAAATGACTATCTAAACTCAAGATGAGAAACCAATATTCTAGCATAAAAAGATAAGGCTGTTGTAAACACTTGTTTTCAACAAATTATATCAGCCTTATGGGTGCAACATTCAATGTATTACAACAAGAAAATCAGTCACTGAAATCTCCTCAAACTTTTCCAAAAAGTGTGCTAGACCAAGGGGAGTAAGTGTGCAAACTTTGAACAAAATCCAATGGTTGATAAGATATTTATTCAAGCAAATGAGTTAGGGTTTATGCAGCTCTAATGGTTGAAGATGAAATTTTGTAACAACACCAAGAAGTATCCCCTTGATGGGGACGCCCTAGTGGCTGTGAGGTGCCCAAGGCACAAGGAGTACAATCCACTTTGCAATAGGTAAAAATGACCGAAATTCATGTTTCCCAATGCAATATTTTATTTCTCCAATGCAATATTAAATGACTAGTTCCTTTACTATTGGGTTAATGGGGCCATGAAAATAAATAGCTATAGAAGCTACCTCCTTGGGGGTGTAATCCCTTTTACTTCCCAAGGCAAGTTTCTCTAGCTAGGGTTTAAGCTAAGAGGGTGTATGCCCTTATACTTCTCTTAGAAAACCCTGGTGTAATCAATGAGATGAAGCATAAAGTGGTGAATACTATGGTGGGGGTGTATTCCCTTATACTTCCCACCTAGTTCCTAGCACAATAACCTTGACTTGAAAGAATTGATAACAAGAGAATACAAACCATAACAATTCAAGGAAAAATGCCAAGACAATCCACCATAATAGCAAGAGATAAGCCTTCCAAGGCTAACACATCACTCCCATTAACCATAACATCAAAAGATAACCATAAAAAGTGATAAAGATATAAAATAGCCAAGGATAGTTGGAAATTTCAGACCAAGTCCTCTCACAAGAGGGAGAGTTGTGTTTAAAATGAGACCTTATGATCTCTATTTATACTAAATGTAGCTAACATAGTTTTCCCACAAATTAAGGAGTAAAACATAATATTAAGGGTAAAAAACCCTAATCTTTCCCCCTTAACAAAGTAATATTAAACAATTCACTTAAAAAAATGTTTTTTGCACAAATTAAACCCTAATTTAGGAGGACGTCACCACTTTAGGGGACGTTTTGCCACTTTGAGGAGGTCGTTGGTGTTGGAGAAGTATGGATAGGCCTCCAAAGGCCACATGTCAAGCATATAAGCACTATATCATGGTGAAGACCCTTATCCTCCTCAAACCTCCATTTTTCAAAAGAGTGGCACCTCACCACCATGCCGTAGCCCCTAAGATCATGACGCCAAGCTCAAAAGTGGAACGTTTTTCCCCTCCTAGGAAAATCGTTTGGAAAGAAATGGGTGGGATAGGTTTTCCAAGTCATCATCAAGGCCGTCCAAGTATTATCTCTCTCATTTGGCATGTGGGCCCCTGACATCCAACCCGTGGGCTTGTAGCCCCATGGAATCCCAAGCTAGGCTTGTTCTCCCAAAACTGTCCACTAACTAGGGCCTGCAAAGACAAATGAACACACCCTCCAAGGATATCAAGTCATAACATCATGATAAATGAATCCAATCAATAAATAATCCATCCAAGCATGTGCATCAAATATCACTACATCAAACAATTAACAACTCAAAGACACTATGCGACTTGTCAAGATTAAATATGGGAGGGTTGACGAGGTGTCCTATTCGGTAAGTCTTACCCTAGGTCAAGGAGATCTTCCAAGATATCCCTTTATAAGCCATGTAAAGTGGATAAAGTGGTAGGGGTCAAGACTCAATGGGCATAGGGATCATGATATACAAGGGGTCATAGTGTCTCTTTCATGGGTGCCTTTTCAGAGGGTGTGTGGTACCTTTGTCCACAATGCACTTTTTCCAAGCCCATTAATTGCCTTTTATCTTTCTTTCCTTATATTTTATTTCATAATAGAATAAGGGGAGATTGAAGGTCATTGCCCTGGCGTGGTGACCAAGTGATGGAAATGTCACCCACAAACACCTAATGGAAATGAGAAGGTTGGCTCGTGATGAGACCCCCTTTCTCTTAGCCATGCAATTGAGAGACATTGCCCTGGTTTGGTGACTAGATGATGACAATTTCATACCACTAGGTATCCATGGACATGATAGTTTGGCTCGTGATGAGACCTCCTATCCTTCAACTAACCTTTCAATCATTTCTTTATTATATTATGGGTCCCCTTTATTCAAAGATACATGTTTCATTGCTTTCTTGGGTGATCCTTGGGAGAAGCATATGGAAAGTTTATATAAGGATTTTGTCTTTTACCCAACACCAACCCCTCTGGGCCTTTAGCCCCTTCTTCCCATAGAATGAGGGACAACCCATTCTTGGGTCAATATACCATAAAATCCCAAGAGATAAGGAAATGGAGTGGAATAATGATGGAAAGTGGTAAGTATGGTTGGGAAAGGTACAATGGATCATTAAGGGAGTTCCCAGTAGCAAACCCATCCCCAAGGAAAAAGACTTACTAGGGCACAATGTCAACCATCAAGGAGAAGCAGGGAAAAAAGAATAACGTCCAAGCACATATCATGAAATCTAGAGCAATATAATATAGACCATAATCAAATGGATTAAATATTGAAATGATTCTCACGATAATACTAACTTGTACCTCATGGAGCAAGGCCCATTGCCTTCTAGAAGCCAGTTGGTGTGGTGGATGCCATCTGCAAACCTATGACCATCTGTGGTGGTGAGTGGGTTTTCCATCTGTGCAAAGGGTACTGCTGGTCATGTAGTCTCTCAACACTCCATATCTACAACCTAAGGGCCTCGAGGCATCATCTCCTTAGTTATCCACAAAATGGGGATAACAGACAACAATTCACTTTGTGGAGTTGCCAAATGAGATTTACAATATATGTTCAACTTCAACTTTATGTGCATCAAAGAATGAATCTAAAATATTCAATACATTAGGTAATGGAATTTGTGCCCAACAACAATGCCAAATGGTTACCTCCCAAGTTCCCACTCAAATGTAAAATCCCCGACCATACATGTGAGACCTCAATGATGACTTAGATAAGCTACCCATTGTTTCCTTGGTAGCTCTATCTCTCACTTTAGGCTAGATATCCTCTAGCTCAAGGGGGGAATCCCTAAGGAATCTAATTCCAAATGAATGATGATTGAAGATGGTGCTTGAAGATGTAGGATAAATCTGGTTCTAGTGTTTAGTTGTAGCAAATAAATTTCCAGATTTACATATGTAACTTTCAGCCTATTAAAAGATGATAAAACAACAATATTTCCTCAGGCTAATGAAAATTTGAGGTCAAATATGATGCTGGAAATTACAGATTTTCAAACAGAAATTTAAGTCTAATTAAAGATGGGTAAATGAGGGTTTATTAGATTTAAAAGCCAATTTGAAATGAATTTTTCTTTGCTGTAAATTTTCAGATTGTAAAACATAAAATAAAGATGATTTGTAAGTGTTTTTTGGGTGGTTGAAAGGGGAGGAGAAGTACCAATTTTCCAAATTGGGAAAATGTTGGCTCCTAAGAGGGATATTTCAAAAAAAATTTAGGGTCAATAACAACAACAAAAAACATGCTATGATAACCCTAAGTTTGATGGAAATTTTTAATAAAACTGCAAGAGGAAAGGGCCTAGAAAGGTCCACTTTCAAGCTACTATCAAGGTATTACTTTACTAGGAAATAAGCTAAGCATGGACTTCGAGATATCACATGCAATAGATCATTTTCATAAAAAAATGATAAATTGATTAGAGACGGAGAGATACCATCACACTTAAGTCACATCCATCGTGGTTGATAAAACCTTCACCTTGGCCTTAAGAAATAGCTTTGACATTCACAATCTGTCATAGAAATCCAACAATTAACATCCACAATAATTCACCTCACATGAAGAAGAAAGCACCATTATATACCATTAATATTTCACAATATCTTAGACAAATATTATCTCCAAAAATTACAAGGACTTTTAACAACCGTTACAAATGGAGGAGCCTCAAATATATAGATCTTAGGTTGAACAACCCCCACAATAAAATAATAATATCTCTACAAAAACCTTAGATTTATCCTAAGAAAACATAAACAACATTATCCTCCAATTAACTTGAGAGCACAAGTCAAACAACTAATAAAATAGGTGGACTAATGCCACATGTACAATCTCCAAGCAATGAGAGCTCAAGGAAAGAGGACCCCTCCTCAAGATGGGTGAAAGACCATTTCCAAAATCTCCATTAAATGAAGAAAACACTCCAAGAGAGGAGCGCTCCACAAGGTAGGTGGTTGAACATGCTGAAAATAGAATAAACAACTAGGGTTTGAGCCTCCCAACCTCCACATGTGTGAGAGAAGAGCAACAAATGAGGGTCACTCCCTTGGCCTTAAGAAGTAGGTTTGACATTCACAATCTAGCATAGCAATCCAACAATTAACATCCACAATAATTCACCTCACATGAAGAACAAAACACCATTATATTCCATTAATCCTTCACAAGAACTTAGAGAAATATGGTCTTGTGACATCCCCCCAAAAAATAAATATTTTTATTTTGTGTGCTGGAAATTTATTTCCGTTTTTGGCAAATTCGAATCTAGAAACTTTTTGCCATTTATGGCAATTTCGAATTTCGAATTTCATAATTGTATTTAATTATTGTGACTGTTGGGCAGAGATCTATTTGGACTCAACTAACTATTTGACTATGACACTTGTATCACAACAAAATATTTATATTAACTGCAGGAGGACAAATGGAACAACCATGTTAAAAAATCAGCTGACCATGACTCCATGAGTGGGGAACAAGTTGGAACTGCCTCTGGGCTGATGATTACAAGTGGTAAATCAGAGATTTGGCCACTGGCAGCCCCTAAAAATCAGGGATTAAGGAAGCTGCGAAAATCCCCATAGGAGGGAAAAAGACATGGGCAAAAAATTGATAAATAGCATATGCGAGGAGGCAGGACACTGCCAAGTATGCGGAGGAAAGATTTGTGAAGCTCTCTTGCTGTTATGAACACTGCGGATTGAGTGTGAGGCAAGAGGAGACCGCTAAAACAGAATTTCCTTGCTGTTATGAGCACTGTTGAGTAAGTGTGAGGCAAGTGGATAACTGTTGGAATTGAAGGACATTGCCGAGGAGGAGTTTTCCAAGTTCGCCCTCATGGATTCATGGTCAGGCTAGGGGGTGAATCGGGCAAGTAGATTTGGCTGCCTTGTTCTATGGTTGGGAGGAACGTGGTTGTTCCCTTTGTGTTCCCGCGGATTGGATTCATATATGTTAATTTCCCCTTCTCTATTATGAATGGCTATGTCTTTTGATGTTATGTATCTATTGAATCTGAACTGGAATAAGTTACATTCTCTGTCTGTATGACCTTGTTTTTTTTTCATCTGGTGTATTGTACATGATTAAATCGGATCGATAACGATTTCTTCCCACTTTCTATTCAAATGTTTTATCCGATGATGTGTATCTAACAATATGCTCTAACAATATGCAAACAATATACTAGATGTGCATAGAATGACAAAATTCGGGAATTAAAGAATTTTTGGAAACCCCTTTTTGATTTTTTTTCGGATGCTAAAACAATCTTGAGAATCGATGCTTTTCGAAGGATTTTTTCTTTCCTTGTTTCTTTTCGTTCGAGAATGGGCCACCCCTTTCCTTAGTTGAGGCCTATGATGAATTTAGAGATTTCCCTTACATAAAACTTTTATCCTTATGTACCCTTCTGTGCGTGTAAAATTATTAAGTCTTTATGCTTTCAGAATTTGGGAATTGTTGTGTGCTGTTGTTTGGCATTTGAAACCTCGAAACCCCGAATCCCGAAATCCTGAAGTTTTGGTCCCACACCCTTTCACCTTTCGGGATTCAAGAATTGTTGTGTGCTGTTGTTTGGCATTTGAAACCCCAAAACCTCAAATCCCGAAATCCCGTAGTGTTGGTCCCACACCCTTCCACCTTTCAGAATTCGAGAATTGTTGTGCGCTGTTGTTTGGCATTTGAAACCCCGAAACCCCAAATCCCGAAATCTCGAAGTGTTGGTCCCACATCCTTTCATCTTTTCAGAATTAGGGAGTGGTAGTGTGTTGTTGTTTGGTTTTTGAATCCTCAAAATCTCGAACCCCGAAATCCCAAAATGTTAGTTCCTTTCTTTTTCAGAATTCGGGAATTGTTGTATGTTGGATGTTTGGCTACGAAAACTGCGAAACTCCGAACCCCAAAATCCTGAAATGCGGGTCTCACCTTTCCCTTTTCGCATTTTCGGAAGTTTATTTATATTGATGTTGAACATCGGAACTCGTGAAGTTCCAAACCCCGAAATCCCAAAATGCGGGTCTCACCTTTCCTTTTCGCTTTTTGGAAGTTTGTTTATGTTGTTGTTTGGGGAACTTGAACTCACGAAGTTCCGAACCCTAAAACCCCGAAGCACTAGTCCAACCTTCTCTCTTTTCGCATTTCAGAGGTTTGTTAGATGAGAGGTTGGGGCACTTGAACTCGCGAAGTCCCAAACCCCGAAACTCCGAAGTATCGATCCCACTTACGTTTTTCGCGATTTCGGGAGTTGTGGTGTGTGGATGTTGGACTTTATACTCGCGAAATCCCAAACCCCAGAATCCCGATACGCTGGTCACCTTTCGCAATTTCAAAAGTTTGTATATGTTGTGGTTTGGGTACTTGAATTCACGAAGTCTCGAACCCCGAAACCCCGATGGGCGGGTCCCACTTTCCTTTTTCACCTTTCAGAGGTTGTGGTATGTTAATGTTTGACACTTCAAAACGTGAAATCCCGAACCCCGAAACCCCGAAACCCCGAAGTACCGGGTCCACAGTCTTTCCGCATTTTCGCGTTTTTGGAAAACGACATGGCCCCTTTGTTTCATTTTGTGTTCGACATTTATAATCGCCAAAAACCGATTGACCTCTGTTATTTTTCACAAACTGTAGGAACCTAGAAGAAAACTTATTGTTATGGGAACAACTCTAATAATGTAATGAATGGATTGGTAAAAGAATGTTGGAGAGTCTTCATCCCGGATAGAGGTATGGAAGTAACATACCGTATTACAAGTCGACTGTATTGAGAACATAGGGTAACATTTTTATGTAGGGTTTTGGTCATAAAACCCCAAAGTTTCTTATATTGTTAAGACTGTGGTAGTGTTATAGGTACTAGCAGATAAGAGAGTAATTATAATTTTCAGGATCTAAATTAAACATTGAAGTGATGAGTAAATATTCATTATATCGTCGTTTAGAAAACTTAAGTTGAATGGTAAGGACATTTGACAATAGTAAGGACTCTAACAAGCCTTCAGACTCAAGCCTTCTAACAAAAATCTTACATGCTTGAGATCTCGAAACTTTTCAAGGATAAATGTACAAATAATTTTTTTTTTTTTTTTTTTNAAATAATTTTTTTTTTTTTTTTTTGTTATGGTGATTTTTGAGGTACATTACATATGGTATTAGAGAAAAAGTTACAACACTGGGCCTGAACAGGGCCACATTAATTTCTTAGTATATATTCTGATTTATGGAAAAACTAATAAATCTTGTGGATTACAAACATAAAGCTTTTCTGTTTTGTGTTGAATAATGGCAACTCAAAAAGGTGCAAAAATTAGGGTGGAAGAGAATCTGCAACAAGGACCTCCTAGAGATCCAAGACAAAACAATGATGGAAGCTCACCCACGGAGGTGTTGGAAACAATGAGGAACCTTATTCTTGAACTACGGGTTTTCAAGGCCGACAATGAAAAATTGAAGAAGGCACATCAGGAACAACAAGAGATAAATGAAGTCCTGCTGCGTAGTATAGTAAGCAAGAAAAGTCCAAAAGATGATAACCATGAAGAGGTCAACAAAAGGGCCTCCAAGATTTCAGGTGCAAAAACAGAAAAAGGAGACAGTTCGTCTGAAGGGACACCTTCAGCTGAAGACAAAACCATACCAGACAGAAAAAGAAAACCAATAGACCACCTTGAAGGAGAATTTAAAAAGATTAAACCAACTACTTTTGATGGAGACTCCAGGACAGGAGAAGAAGCCGAGGCATGGTTGTTGGAAATAAAAAAATACTTCCAAATCTACAACTATTCTAGCAACATGAAGGTCAGAATGGCCATCTACAATCTGAAGGGGAAGGCCAACATTTGGTGGCAGGACCTGAAATTGGCCAAGGGCCTAAAGGAGAAACAATTGGAATGGCCCGACTTTAAGAAGTATTTTAAGAAACAATACCTTTCTGAAAGCTATTATGAGAGGAAGACGAAAGAATTTTATGAATTACGACTCGGACAAATGACAATGGAGGACCTTATAAATAAATTTCTGGAACTACTAAGGTTCGTACCATACATCCAGGAGGATAAGGTAAAAATCCAACGATTCTTAAGTTGTTTACCACAATCCTACATGGACAGAATTGAGTTTGACAACCCCAAATCCTTGAGTGAGGGATTCAGGAAAGCACGAATGTGCTATGACCAGTATAAACAACAGGTAGAGTTTCCCAAGACCTGGAAGGATAAGAAACAAAATGGAATAAACCAATGGAAGAAGGGATACCAGCTAACTCCTTATCGGAATGCAACAAAAAGTTTCCCAAGGAAGGATTTTCACTCCAATCATCCGAATACGCAAGGTAGCGGTAAAACGGTAAATATGGGAACAAAGAAGTTTGGGGACAACTTCTGCGAGCCATTAAAGTGTTGGGAGTGTGGAGAGTCTCATCCAAGGAGGAACTGTCCACGTTTAATTGCAGCAAACAGAACTGCTGTTCACAATTTGCAGGAAGCCTCGACAGTGGGTGACATGGGCAGAAGTCTGCATCAGATAAATGCAACCATAGATGGTCGACAAGCTGACCACCAGTCCTCGGCGGTAGAAGTCGAAGGTAAAATACATGACACTCAAATTTTTGTTTTAATTGACCCTGGAGCTACATTAAGTTATATTACTCCCAATGTAGTAGAGTCGAATAAACTTAAGAAACAAAATCATGAAAAATCTTGGCTTGTACAACTAGCAATAGGTGCTAAAAGAAAGGTAGTTAACTTTATTTCTGACCTTGAATTCAGCTTAGATGGTCAAAATATAAGGACCAATCTGAACATCCTACCACTAGGGTCTTATGATATGATTATTGGGATGGATTGGTTGGAACAACACAAAGCAGTACTAGATTGTTATACAAAGATACTTAGCTATAAAGATAATTTTGGCATTGTTAGAACAACCCAAGGCATACCAAAATCTGTGTCAGTCAGACAAGTTTCAGCGATGCAATTCAATAAATGTATTAGAAAGGGATGTCAAGTTTACACCATCCAAGTAACGAATCTATTAGAAAAAGAAGATAAGCCCAAGTTAGAAGACTTTACTGTCCTACGTGAATTCAGAGACATGTTTGTTGATAAGATACCAGAATTACCTCCTAGGAGAGAAATAGATTTCTCCATAGACTTACTACTCGAATCAGCCCCTATCTCAAAATCACCCTACCGAATGAGTCTACTAGAACTGACAGAATTAAAAATACAATTACAGGAATTGTTGGACAAAGAGTATATTAGACCAAGTGTCTCGCCATTGGGAGCACCATTACTCTTTGTGAAAAAGAAAGACGGTACTCTAAGACTATGTATCAATTATAGACAACTGAACAAAGTGACCATTCAGAACAAATACCCCTTACCCAAGATAAATGATTTGTTCGATCAAGTTGGTGGGGCCAAGATCTTCTCAAAATTGGATTTACGATCTGGATATCATCAAGTTAGGATAAAGGACCAGGATATAAACAAAATAGATTTTCGAACAATATACAGATACTACGAGTTTGTAGTCATACCTTTCAGACTCACTAATGCACCAACCACATTTATGTGCTTGATGAACAACATTTTCAGCCAGTAATTAGACAAGTTCATAGTAGTATTTATCGACGATATTCTGGTCTACTCTAAAATAGAGGAGGAACATGATGAACACTTAAGAATAGTTCTGCAAACACTAAGGAAACAAAAACTATATGCAAAATTCGACAAATGTAATTTTTATAAAAAAGAAATACAATATTTAGGACATGTCATTTCCTCGGAAGGTATTGTTGTAGACTCGGAAAAGATAAGAGCCATTATGGAATGTCCAGTACCTAAGGATGTGGCAGATATCCGGTCGTTCATGGGAATCACCGGATATTATCGCAAATTTATAGAAGGGTTCTCCAAGATAGCTTACCCTATCACGTCACTACAAAAGAAAGGGGCCAAGTTTAACTGGTCGCAAAAGTGTCAAGACAGTTTTAACAAGCTAAAAGAATTATTGACATCGGCGCCCATCTTGAAGGTAGTAGACCCAGATAAAGACTTCACAGTTTGCATTGATGCAAGTAAAGAGGGACTAGGTGGTGTTCTAACTCAGGAAGGGCACGTGATTTGTTATGAGTCCTAGAAATTAAAGGAACACGAGCGAAATTACGTCACTCATGACTTAGAATTGGCAGCAGTAATACATGCCTTAAAAATGTGGCGACACTATATAATGGGCATAAATTTCTTACTATTGACGGATAATAGCGAGGTGAAATATCTGTTTAACCAACCAGACCTTAATGCAAGACAAGCAAGGTGGCTATCCTTCCTGAGTGAATTTGACTTCGAGGTCAAACATATCAAGGGTAAGGAAAATAAAGTAGCAGATGCTTTAAGCAGGAGAGTACATGGGTTATTTGAGATAAATATCAGCAGGGAAGAAAGTGATCTGGAACAAAGAATAAGAATGACAGGTGTTAACGACGAGAATTACACTAAGATGATGGCATAATTTCAAAACAGTATCGCAAACCCAGATAAACTAGATATAAGTATCGACAAGAAAGGACTTTTAAGATTCAAAAACAGACTGTACATACCAGATTCAACAGAGTTAAAATTAATTGTTTTAGACGAAGTGCATAAGAAACCGTATTATGGCCATCCAGGTTACTAGAAGACAATAACAACACTCAGAAAACTATTTTTCTGGCCTAACATGAAGGGAGAAACAACAAAATACTTGGCTAGGTGCCAAGATTGTTAGCAGGTTAAGGCCGAACACCAGCATCTAGCTGGCCTATTACAACCACTACTAGTACTAGAATGGAAATGGGAGACCATATGACTGGACTTTATAACAGGTTTGCCAAAAACTCAGAAACAAAATGATTCAATCATGGTTGTAATCGATAAAATCATTAAGTCTGCACACTTTATTCCTGTAAAGTCTACTTTTAAAGCTATTAATATTGCTGAAATATTCATGAAAGAAATTTTTAGACTGCATGGTATTCTTAAAATGGTGATTTCAGATAAAGACGTAAAATTCACATCCACTTTTTGGAAGGAATTGTTTGCAGGGCTAAATACTAATTTGAATTTCAGTACTAGTTATCATCCACAAACAGATGGACAGACTGAAAGGACAAATCAAATCATAGAGGATATGCTCCGCATGTATGTAAGAACAAATCCGAACAAGTGGGAAGACTACCTACACTTGGTAGAATTTTCATATAACAATGGGTACCAAACTTCGGCTAAGTTGAGCCCTTTCGAAATACTGTACGAAAGAAAGCGTACAACTCTAATTAGCTGGGATAACCTGGCTGAAAAACTCATGGTTGGACTAGAGATTCTCCAAGAAATGGAGACCATGGTAAAGTAAGTACAACAGAACTTGAAAGAAGCACAGGACAGACATAAGAGTTATGCGGATCAGAAAAGAAGACACTTGGAATTTCAAGTGGGAGACCATGTTTAGTTGAAGTTCAAAGCTCAAAAAAGCTCGCTGAAGTTGGGGAACTATGCCAAGATGGCACCCAAGTTTTGTGGGCCCTTCGAGATACTAGCTAGAATTGAACCCGTAGCATATCAGCTTGCACTTCCATCTAATCTAATAATTCATAATGTATTTCATGTTTCTTTGTTGAAAAAGTATATTCATGACCCTACTCATATGATTGATTGGAACTTGGTGCAGGTGGAACCCGAGGGAGAGTTCCAGGTGGAACCCCTGCGCATTCTGGACCGGAGAGAAATAACACTTTGGAACAGAGTCGTTGCTTAGGTAAAGGTGCAATGGAAGCACTTTAGTCCTGAGGAGGCCACTTGGGAATTGGAGGGAGATTTGTGGAAATCTCATCCAATCCTGTTCCAGGAGAGGAATGAACATTTAGGAAAGTGTTTTACTGAAGGGGGAAAGGATGTGACATCCCCCCAAAAAATAAATATTTTTATTTTGTGTGTTGGAAATTTATTTCCATTTTTGGCAAATTCGAATTTGGAATTTTTTTTTTCCATTTATGGCAATTCTGAATTTCGAATTTAATAATTGTATTTAATTATTGTGACTGTTGGGCAGAGATCTGTTTGGACTCAACTAACTATTTGACTATGACACTTGTATCACAACATAATATTTATATTAACTGCAGGAGGACAAATGGAACAACCATGTTAAAAAATCAACTGACCATGACTCCATGAGTGGGGACAAAATCTCGAACCCCGGAATCCCGATACTCTGGTCACCTTTTGCAATTTCGGAAGTTTGTATATGTTGTGGTTTGGGTACTTGAACTCACGAAGTCCCAAACCCCGAAACCCTGATGGGCCGGTTCCACTTTCTTTTTTCAACTTTTGGAGGTTGTGGTATGTTAATGTTTGACACTTCCAAACGTGAAATCCCAAACCCTGAAACCCTGAAGTATCGGGTCTACAGTCTTTCCGCATTTTTGCGTTTTTCGCAAATGGTGTGGCCCCTTTGTTTTGTTTTGTGTTCGGCATTTATAATCGCCAAAAACCGATTGACCTCTGTTATGTTTCACAAACTATAGGAACCTATAAGGAAAATTATTGTTATGGGAACAACTCTAATAATGTAATGAATGGACTGGTAAAAGAACGTTGGAGAGTCTTCATCCCAGATAGAGGTATGGAAGTAACAGACCGTATTACAATTCGAGTATATTGAGAACATAGGGTAATATTTTTATGTAGGGTTTTGGTCATAAAACCCCAAAGTTGCTTATATTGTTAAGATTGTGGTAGTGTTATAGGTACTAGCAGATAAGAGAGTAATTATAATTTTCAGGATCTAAATTAAACATTGAAGTGATGAGTAAATACTCATTATATCCTCGATTAGAAAACTTAAGTTGAATGGTAAGGACAGTCGATGACAGTAAGGACTCTAACAAACCTTCAGACTCAAGCCTTCTAATAGAAAGCTTACTTTCTTGAGATCTCAAAACTTTTCAAGGATAAATGTACAAATAAATTTTTTTTTATGTTGATTTTTGAGGTACATTACAGGTCTCCAAAAATTACAAGGACTTTTAACAACCGTTACAAATGGAGGAGCTTCAAATATATAGATCTTAGGTTGAACAACCCCCACAATAAAATAATAATATCTCTACCAAAACCTCATATTTATCCTAATAAAACATAAACACCATTATCCTCCAACTAACTTGAGAGAACAAGGCAAACAACTAATAAAATAGGTGGACTAATTCCACATGTATAATCTACAAGCAATGAGAGCTCAAGGAAAGAGGACACCTCCTCAAGATGGGTGAAAGACCATGTCAAAAATATCCATTAAATGAAGAAAATGCTCCAAGAGAGGAGCGCTCGAAAAGGTAGGTGGTTGAGCATGTCGAAAATGGAATAAAAAACCATGGTTTGAACCTCCCAACATCTACATGTGTGAGAGAAGAGAAACAAATGAGGGTCACTCCCTCAATTTTCTCCAAGAGAAAGTTGTCCCACTAGAATAATACTCTAAAATCATGCCAATGGATATATATGAGTGGAATGTGTGGTTTTCCAAGGTAAATGTCTCAAAATATGATAAAATATGCAGGGAAGAGCTCCTCCATATGGCACATGTGGCTTCTAAGATGGCATGTTTCCCTCATATATGGAACAAACTCATAAAAAAGTGTGCTAAGAGGTGGATCCAAGGGAGAATATGTCATCCATAAATAAAATAATACCATGGTCCAAAATTCTAGTCAACAAAATCTCAATCTCCTCCAAGGAAAAGGGTGATGTACTCATCTCATGCATACAATAATAATTTATGGGGTAGGTGCCTCAACATTTGGGCCAAGCTGGCGAATGATCCATCAAAATAGCTCAATCCATGCTCAAATAGCCCATCTCTAATGCGAAATCAAGTCAATAAACTGAAGCGCTCAAGCAGAGAGACCTCCACATGGTCAAAGTGTGGTCAAATTGTCTTTGTATAGTGAAATCAACATGAGCATGTGTGCACAAAGGGTAGCACTCCATTTGGACCAAGGTATATCCTATAATAATGTGAAATAAACAATAACTATGCCACCATGAGCTAGGGTGCTCCCACTAGGAGGGTCTGTCCACATCAAATGCTCCAATAATCATCTCCAAAACCATATTAAATGAGTCAATAATCTAGGTACTCCAATCAACCATAAGAATGTGCCATCATCATGTGAAATAGAACCCCATGTATTAGAAAAATCACCACCTAGACAAATCTGTACCATGCCATCATATACATCATGTCGAACCACACTAACCATATTGGATCCATTTGAAGAAGGGTAGCTCATACTAAATATATCATTATATCACTAAAACACATCAATGTACCACTGGTGCTTTGCAAGTAATGTGCCATTGGTCAATCAATGGTGCTCTTTCTAGGCTCAAGGGGCATAAGAAAATGACTTTGCACTATCTACTCTCCTCTATACATCACACACCTAATTGTTGAGGTAGTTAGTCGGTAGAACCATAAGGGTTATGGCATAGAAAGAGTGTGCATCGTGTTACCCCCGCCAAATCTATGTGTAACTAAGGAGACGTGTCTTGAGGCCCATAGGTTGAAGACATGGAGTGATGAGAGCCATATGAGAAAACAAAGCCCCTCCTATGACTACAGATCATGTCTCATCGACACCAACAACGTCCACCACACCATATTGACCCATAAAGGACAACAAGTCTTGCTTAATGAGGTAAAAAGTCCAGTCTCATGGTAAGTGTCATTTTAATAATTGAAGCATTTGAGCATGTTGCAAAGAATCCTTTCTTGATTATGAAAATGTTTTCTTGGAAATTATACCTTTTTCCTTATTTCACCTTGCTGGTTGACATGGTTTCTTAGTAAGTGGGTCACCCTCGGGAAAAGGGTTGCTACTAGGGGGTCTCCTTGAAGGGTCATCATGCCATTCCTACACATACTTATCACTTTCCACACCTCCTCCCTTTCATTTCTTCATATTTTGGGTTTTTGGGCTTATTGACCCTAAGAAGGGCTTGTACCTCATTTCATGGGAAGGAGGGGCTAAAGAACGAGAGGTGTTGTAGCTGGAAAAATCCATAAATGATCCTTCTATATGCTCTCCCTAAGGTCCTAAGAGCAATGAAATACTTCTCCACAAAAAATGAAGGACCTTTAAAAGAAAATAAAAACAAATAATAATAAATGTTCTGCTTGATGGGGGAATGCATTTGTGGTGTCTTTTAATTTTCAATGCATATGACACTCAACGTTTTCCTAACTTAAAGTGGCATTGCTGTGCTATTTACTTTCCATTGCACACAACGCTCAATGTGTTGGACCATAATAAATTAACGATAGTAAAGGGGCTTGGAAAAATGTTGCATTTCAAATGAAGGATGCAACACACCTTCTACAAAGGCACCCATAAATGAGACAATATGAGCCCTTAATATGTCAAGAACCCCATTCCCAAAAGTCTTCCCCCCATCCAACTCATATTCATTACATGAATTAGAGAGGGTCTTCTTGGGAAACACTCCTTAACTTAGGGATTGGTCTACCCAATAAGGCACCATGACAACCCTCCCATACTTAAATTTGAAAATTTTTATGAGGTCTTTGAGCATTTGTTTAGTTTGAAAAGGGGAGGATTTAATGCACATTTTTGGATGGTTATTTTATTAAATGTAGCTTACTTTACATGATACATGTGACTTGTGGACCCTTGGAGGGCATACTTGTTTATCTTTGCAGGACCTTTCCAGGTGAAAGCTATTCCATGGAGGAATTGTGCTATTTTGACCTTCATGGGGGTTGAAGACCCCAAGGATGGATGTCGTACCCCACATGATGAGAAGAGGACCCCATATCTCTTATGCACATGACATGATGAACATTTCCTTTGGATGCACTTTGACAACACTAGAGGATGACATCATATCCCTTTGCACTTGTACGTTGGCCTTTGGAGGTATAGGAGGACACATCCTAAGTTCTTGATGTCATGTGGAGGCTAGGGTTTTGGGGGATTGATGGTTTCAGAGGTATTGTGATGTGGTTTGAAGGAAGAATATGTATGACATGACAATCTAGCACATGAGAGCTTGAAACATGGCCTTTGGAGGCCCAATAATCTACTTCTTGAGGCTCAACATCTTACTTCTAAGCCTCACGCCACCCTTCTAGGGCACGGGGTCACCCTTTTTAGGGTTTTATCTTATTTAATTTTTATATTTATAAGTTGTAAATACAAATAAAGGGGGTCGACCCTCTTTTAATTTGTTGTTGAAATTTTTGTGTGGACAAATTGGTTTAGATGGTTGTTGGTTACTATTCTCCTCTACCGTCTGAGTTATTGACCCAGGGTTCATGTCTTTTGGGTTTCCAACAAAGCCTCTAAAACTATCAGTCCTCCTGGTAAACCAGACGGCAACAAAGTACACAGAGTGCACTGCGCAGTATCAACCGAGATATATTTAAATGGGTGGTTGTAAGACTTAGGTGTTTACAGCCTATGATTGAGTATGATATAGGGATTTATTATTACGAGATATATACTACGAATCGTGATTGCAATCTACTATTACTCATGGGTGTGCATCTATCTTTCACAGTTTATTTCCTGAATAAACACAATCGTATTCCAAAACAATGCATTAACTCATTCATTAAGCATAACAATTAACTTATGAAAGAAAACAAAGATATACATGCATTCATCACATTACATAGATATTACCGTGGTTCACACCCTCCCGGGCTATGTCCACAAATATTTGGCTCTTGGCTCTTTTATTATGGTAGTTCTGCATCTCCAACGCTGTGCACTTACAATTCCCTCAGATGGGTAAGATCTGTATGAGGCTGTAACAACCTTCCTAGTTAAGGACAACTACTCTATCAACAGGTGCAATTTTTTTTTGTGTTTGTATGTTAAGTGTGTGCGCGCGTGTAGAAGAAACAACCCGCTCGACTCTACGTCACCACTCGGACTAACAAGACGCAAGTAAGACGAATACAATCAAGATGACCCATCATATCATAGCGACAACAAGAGCAAACGCCCCCGAACATGAGGCGGGCAACTAACGGCTGTAGGCAGAGACAGACACCAGGGTTTAGGCACAGTATTGTCACAGAATGAAAGAATCTGACAGTAGAGTCGCAGTAGTGGAACTGTGCCTTTAAACAACCCGAGACTACTGATACGGCTCATAGTGTGTCGCAAGAGTGGAACTGTGCCTTTAAACAGCCCGAGACTCTTGATATGACACTGGATTCCTTTTCACCGGATTTACACACCGACACAAATACTAAGCTACAAGAGGTGTCTGTATCCCGCCCGACACGAACATACTACGCAATACAACATCACCCAGTACTACAAATCAGGGACAGGCAGTAAGCACAATGCTTGCATTTTTCTATTAATCGTCACAAGCGAGCATGACATCATACCCTAATGGTAAACCCTTGAACATTTTACAACCTCCACAATAACTTGCCCTTCCTCCCAATTATGACCATAATTGAAATAACCTTACAAAATAAAAGCAGCCCAATTTAACATCGTCATTAGTATTCCATTTAAACAACATTGACATCACAATTCGACCTCATCCTAACATTCAAATTAGGCCAAAAACAACATTGCGATCTAAATATTATTACCATATTGTAATAACCTTACAACTTAATATCAGAGCAATTTAAACCTCGTCATGAACATGCATTTAACAAGAGTGACATTGCCACTTAAGTATCTTCATTAACATTGCAAATCAACCCACATTAACCCGTCAATTATGATATCGCATGGCAATTACCCAACTACTTAACATCACACTTCAACCAACATTAACATTTCAACTAATATTCCAATTGCAATTAAACGATGACTCATCATTGCAATTCTTCCCGCATAACATTTAATTAAATAACATTGACCTTTCGACTAAAAATATTAATATTGCAACTGAACACATACTTAAAGTTGCAATTCCTCCAGCACTAACATTTCATTTAAATAATATGATTATCCAATTAAACCATTGCAATTAAATAGTGACTTAACATTGCAATTCTTCCCACACTAATATTTCATTTAAATAATATTATTAATTCGATTAAACCAATGCAATTTAGACAAAGACTTATCATTGCAAGTCTTCCCGCATAATATTTAATTAAATAACATTGACATTTCAACTAAATAATATTAATTTTGCAATTGAACACATACTTAACGTTGCAATTCCTCCAGCACTAACATTTCATTTAAATAATATGATTATTCAATTAAACCATTGCAATTATGGTAGGACCATACAATAATACTGCAAATAGCACAAGCCAAGTAAGTAAAACCCTATTTGTTCCAAACCTAAACTGTGGTAGAGCCAATAGTGAAATAAATCGCTTTACAGGCAGGTAAATCGACCAGCGCCATGACCCCCAAGAATTCAACGAAAAATAACCCAAGCTTAAATGGACAACATGATTACCGACTTTTGAGACAGCTTAACACCATGAAAATTATCGATTATACCAGTGGGGTAAATAACAGTTTGGTGGCAAAATCTATTTGACCCAGGAAGGAAAGATGGATAACATCGATTTACCATAACGAGGAAGGTGAGGATCTGGCAATAATTTGGCAGTAAAATTGATGACCCTGGGACAAAAGCTAAATAGCAGCGATTTATCTTGTCGAGGCATAAGGCTATCTGTCAGTAATTGGCATTGAAAATTTATGACCTAGGGCGCAGGGACAACGAACAACAATTTAACAACGAGGAAAAGACTGGCCGGCGGCAAATTAATACGTCAGGTTATATTACAGTTTAGTTTTTCAAAAGATGGATATCGCTGTCACAATTTGGGGACAAGGGATCAGAACCCCTCAGAATTTATGACTCGCAGCCAGAGACAGCTGTAACAGGCAACCGCGGAGCCCCTCTAAATGAACCCATCCTTGTAAATATAAAAAAATCATTTTCTGAAATAACAATCATTTCTGGGAAAATAAAACAACGTAGGATCTCATTTTCTGAAAGGTTGGAGCTTCTAATCTTGGAAATGGCAATCGTTTTCTGAATGACGGAATTCGTTTTTTTTTTTTTTTTTTTCTTTCCAATAGAAATTACTCGTTTTTATATGAGGTAATAAAACATTTACATAGTCACTGTAGCCAAAACAAACCAGGATCACATGCGCCATTACGAGACTGTTCATGCAATAAAAAGATGGGCAGCCAGGAGAAATAAAGAGACAACATCCAGGAGCGATGCATCTGGCGCAAACTGTACAAACACCAGGCGTGATCGAAAACTGTCAGGTGAGGACACGGCCCATAGACACCAGCCTCCATCGCACTGTCACAGGAATGAATTCAAGCACAGTCGAGAGATAAAATAGCACGGGAGGAGAACATCTCAGTGATGTAATCGAGGCATCAATCCACATTTTTAAAACTTAATTAAAAATTAGGCTATTCCACAGATAAAAGTGATTTACATTTTTTTTAAACTACGAAACTTAATATTTCGTTATGTATTTACATTTTTAAAGTATGAAACTTAATATATTTTTCTTTTTCCCAAATATGCGTAATAAGACTCAACAACAGTCCCGCCAGTCAATCGGCGACCCAACAATCATATCAAGAGTCACTCGTCAAATGCCAGAAAAAGAACTAGGGTAAGGGAACGCCTGGTAGATGCAAAACTCCCCCTGTGGATTCTATCGCCCACACATAAGAATCAATGCCTGCAGGCAAAGAAAACGCCTTCGGCCGACTTACTTAAACTCTAGGGTTTTATTTTTTTCTTTGCCATAGATCAACAGCAGCAGGCCAGACATATAACCAGACAGCCAAGAGAGATGATGCCCAAGAAGGAGCGAAGGGCAGCAATTTAGAACGTGGAGAAATA